>JAYMSP010000265.1:0-62429 GCA_036897095.1 Plantago elongata | reverse complement strand
TCCTTCTCTCCCGACAGTCGATTCCTCGCCACCGCCTCCGATGACCGTACCGTCCGCCTATTCGACGTATCCACCGGAGTTCCGGTCAAAACCCTAACCGGACACTCCAATTACGTCTTCTGTGTCAGCTTCAGTCCTCACACTAACATGGTGGCTTCCGGCTCCTTCGATGAGACAGTGAGGGTTTGGGATGTTAGGTCGGGGAAGTGTTTGAAGGTGTTGCCGGCGCATTCTGAGCCGGTTACGGCTGTCGATTTTAATTATGACGGCTCGATGATTGTTTCGAGTAGTTATGATGGGCTCTGTAGGATTTGGGATGTTTCTACAGGGCATTGTGTTAAGACTTTGATTGATGAGGAGCATCCTCCGGTTGGATTCGCTAAGTTTGCGCCTAATGGGAGGTTTATACTTATCGGGACGCTTGATAATACCTTGGTTGGTCTCAGTTTGTGTTGCTCTGACGCTCTGATTGTTGTGCATTTGATTTTGTGAATGTTTTGGTTAGCTAATGTGACTGGATGCAATATGTTGCTCTAATGTTGCCCTATTGTTCCCCTATTGTTGCGATGAGATGATACATTTGTGCATATCGTGAGGTAATTCTGATTGATTGATAGATTAGGTAATCACTACTAGTTAACACGTGCGGTACTTGTTTTTGTGAAATAGTCAAATAAGTCGATTAACTTGTAATCCAGCGTACACATTGATGTTAAACAAATTTGATATAGTAATCATGTTTATTAATTGTAATGTGTAGCTTGTTAATGAGTATGAATCTAGTTGCTGGATATGAGTATCGATTTACTAGGAGGGGTCATTAAGGGATTGGGAATGTCTGTAGGATATTTGGTAATGTGCCATTTTCATGCAATTGAATGACTAGTTGCTGGGTTGATAGGCATGTAAATTGAGATGATTATCATCTAGTATGGTAATTGTTTATGAGTTGGTCACAAAGAGTTGGAATCTAGGGGTTTGATACCAGTTTTTGAATCACTAGGGTGTCATTTAAGGATTGAGATTGTAATTTAGGATTTTTAGGAAATGTGACTTTTCAGTGCTAGGATGATATCTTGTGATTCTGAATCTTTTGCCTCAGAGTGCATTTTGCTAAATACGAACTGTGAAGTAATGCTGTGATGAGATTCCATATTGGTAGATTATCTACATCTAATTTGGTTATGTAAACCTATCAACTGCCATAATTTGAGTTTTTGAGGTCGTTTTTGTTGATTTAAGCCCATGATTCAAGAGAACAGAATATTCAACTGTCACTGAGGAGGATCATATGTTCTGTTTTCCTTGCATCTATTTTATTCGTTATATTAATTCAATGTAAATACAGTGGAAATTAGAGAAACATATTGATTCCATTTGGTCGATGCAGTATGACAATGTCAAGTCATTACCGAATCCCGAAGTCCTTAAATCAGCAACTATGTTACCTGTCACAAATTTGGTGTCAAAACTCTTAACTCTTTGGTTTATTTGTTGACGCATCTCTTTTTAACATTCTGTGATGACGCTCCTATTTAATCATGCACACTTGTGCTTGCAGCGGCTCTGGAATTTTTCAACTGGAAAGTTTCTGAAATCCTACACAGGTCACGTGAACTCCAATTTCTGCCTTTCTTCAACATTCTCCGTAACAAATGGAAAATATGTTGTAAGTGGGTCAGAAGACAACAGTGTTTACATGTGGGATCTCCGGTCTCAGAAATTGGTTCAATCATTGGCAGGCCATACAGACACTGTGTTGTCAGTAGCATGCCACCCGACTGAGGATATGATTGCATCAGGCGCTTCCGGCAACGACAAGACAGTGATGATTTGGGCTCAAGATGATTGATTTGTTTTGTATGAATTCTAGCCCTAACTGTTTATATCATGGATATTAGTGGTCTGCTATTATGTTGTATGTGGTGTAACCGTGCAAGTACTGTTGTGCTAAAGGTCATTGGTCTTATACATCCCTTACTAATTGAACTGGAAATCCTTTCTTTTAACCTTTCATCGGCTTCCAAGTTAATTTTGCAATGTTTTCATATCTGGATGCTGGTTTCTAGTGGATTTTCATAAGCTCATGCAGTATGCGGAAGCAGCTTTAGATTTTTTGTGATGTATATATTCCCATAGCATGAAAAAGAAAACTGATGTAAACCCAAGAAGAGATCGCTGTAAAATTCATTCTTCGTGATCGAAATTAGTAAACTTTACAAAGTTGAGCATCCTTTAGGTATTTCTTTGAAACTAGATTGCATGGCTACATATACGGGGATATTATACGACACAGTGAGGATATGTGACTGTCAGTGTATCTGTCAGCCCAATATGGAGACGTGACCGAGTCATCGTGTCTGTTGGCCCCAATTTGGTCATTATTCAGGCAGCTCTCATCAAATCCTTCTATGAATTCTGAGGCAAAATACAGCTTGCATTATAGTATTTCTTCATGTTTAGATAATGTGGGAAGGACTATTTTGAGTGGTTTTAAAGCTTTCCCTCAATTAGAGGGCACACTATCTCTAGTTGTCACTTATCAGCGTGACAAAATTATAAGAAAGTCTTCATCTGTGCAAAAATTCTTCAACTTTAGCCATTTGCTGAGGGAATATCAATCAAGCAATCGATTTCCAAATGGTTCAAAGAGCAAAGGCAAGCTAGTTCATCTATTCCAGATTACTTTTACTCTTTCTGACTACTTAGTAATGGTTCTTGTTCCTTTCGGGGTGCAGATAGATGAAGATTTGCTACTTGGTGATGCAATCTTGTGCATGATACGCCTCCATGAGAGAGTGAAGGCGCTGGAGGAGCAAGCAACCATGGAACAAGCTGTCCGTGTGACGAAATCACCTATGGAAATCGAGGAGTCCTCTGATGAGGATACCTGCGATTCTGATTTACCTGATATTGAAGTGAAAGTTAGTGACATGAACTTTCTTGTGAGAGTTGTATGTGAAAAACGTAAGGGCATATTGGTTAAATTGATTGACGAATTAGAGAAGCACAATATGACTGTTGTTAGCACCAGCTCCTTGCGATTTGGAAGCTTTGCCCTTGACATTACTGTCGTCGCCCAGGTATTTCTTTCCTGTCTTACTTTTGTTTTTATATTTATCTTCTTTTTGAAAGGCAAAACCCATAAACTTGATCATATATTCCTAAGTTGCTCATAAACCTTAAATGTTATAAACATCGATCACAGATTCACAACACCACCCACAAAAGTATTAGATGGGTTTCACTAATCTGCAGGCGTATAACAGTTGTACATTTACAATTTATACGTCTAACCCCAGTTATTTTATTGCGAATATACTTGCGCCTTATTCTTGTTTTTTACAAGGCGAAACGACTCAAGACCCCAATGATAAACCCGAAACACCCCCTTAGTTATCTTAGAATACTACGAAATTGATGTTAATTAGAAACTGGCAAAATACACCCAAAATTCCTATGCAGGCAAAGGGTTCTCAATCCGAATCTCTCAACACGAAAAATATGTTGGTTCCATAGGCATTGTACCTATTCCATCCAAAACCACACATTTCCCCTATTTTCTGAGGTTAGAACCTAACAAGATTCCGTTTAATTCTCAGATGGAGGAAGAATTCAGACATCCTATTGAATGCCTTGTGGAAAATCTACGCTCTGCTTGCTTAAGTTGAGCTTCCAATTGTTGGAAAAAATATATGTAATGGCATATTCAGTAAAAAACAGTTTTTACTCTGAATGATATCGTACAATCTGCAATTCAGTGGTGAATAAAATTTTGATCATTAATTCATACTTGGGTATTTTTGGTTTTCTTTTTTACGTTTGAATAAACTTTCTGAATTGAAATTTGAAAGTGAACAAATTGGGTGGTCCAGTTAATTATGACTTGCGTGGTCCTTTGCTACAAAATATTGATTGAATTAAACTCAGCATTTGACGGATGAGCCTCGTCCCACATGGATATAGATAATTAAAATTGCTTGTCTTCTATGTTCGATTTTATATTTTTAACTCTAAAAAAAAGCCAATTAAAAATCTGTTTTATTTCTGTAAATGCCAAATAATTCCAAGAGTGTCACCATTGCTAAGGTAATTCTTGGAATTATTGAGCTATTTAGTGCGAATTAAATCATTTTGCAGTTTTTAACGAACATAAAATTCTTATCCACCTGCATTTAGGTGAACATCTAAGAAAAATGAAAAGAACATGCTATCATCTAACTTAGAAATGGTAACTATGTTAGAACCTGAAAGATAATGCATAATTGAAATGAATACCTGCAGAAGCAGCGCGAGTAGCTCAGCCAGCTTATCATCTCCTGTGCATCCGAGGTTTCTAGTGACAAAGAGGCACATTCTTAGTTCTTCCGATGTGCACATTTTATATTCCCTCCCACCCTAATATGGTAGAGTGGCCTAAGGAGATTCTGCAATAGTGGTACTTTAAGTAATGCAAATCAACGACCCAATAATAATGATATGTCAAAATGCAGGCATTGTGAAGTAATGAGGTATAAAGTTGTGAAACATTTAGCATCGCGAATAGTAGTGTATGATATTCGGAAGCATGTCTATGGATAGCATTTCATTCCTTTGCTGCTGTACACTATATATAAGGGTATAAAGCTTTGATGAATATTCTCTTGCACCTCTCGTGTCACAAGGCAGCTTTCTTAATGAGACAAGTAACTATGAAGATGAGTAGGTATACAAATTCTTGCAATCCAGAGGTAAAAATTGCATGTTTTGTTTGATATATCATATTCGTGTGTGATGTACGCATTATTTATGCATTACGAATTATGACATATTTGTAGTTAAATATATTATTGTAATTTGAGGTTCCTAAATAAATGCTTGCTGCAAAGTTACTTAAATATATGATATCCCATAATAACATCAAACATGATACATTCCGTTGGAGTTCATGTGATGTTATCACAAAGTCTTACTATTACCGTTTAATGTTAAATTTAAATCTAGATGGCCTATTACTTTAAAAATGAAAACATTAATATTTTTAAGTAAAAGGTCGATTTGTTAATTAATAGCATGCATGTTTTGTTTTTCAAAATACCAATGCTAGCTCTCAATAGAACATTCATATTTGCCAGACTTTATTAACTTATTTAGTTTTTCCTTTTTCATAATTGGTAGGTCTGTTCAAATTTCAAATATAATATGTACAATGTATGTGAGAATTGGAGTGGCAATTTTGAAGGCCTCGTGCGAAACAATATGAAGTTTGTTTTGTCACGATATACAGTGCAAAATACATGAGGTGTATGATTGCACATGCAAATGAAAATGAAATAAGTAGAGAAAGAACAGAGAATGAGTGATACCCGTGGAACGCATTGTGTGCATGAATCATGATCATCTTGTAGTATAATTGAACAAGTACGGATTAGCATAAATGGCGCAGGATTCTTGTGTTCTTTTGAACGGAAATTTATTAAATTGAACTGAAGTAAAATACTATAAATTATGATGAAACTGAGCTGAACTGAACTGAACTAGACATAACTAAATTAAACTGCAAAAAATTTCAATTAAAGAGAACACAACCTTAATGTTCATTTATCAAACCATAACATACTAACCATAACATACTATAAAACCTTTGTCATAAACATCCCATCCTCTCTACCCCATGTTATCATTCTACTAATCTCAAATATAATAAAAATATCTATCTCCAAAAATTAAACTAACTTAAATTTCTTTATTTTTCCGTTTCTTCATAAAGCTTCAATCTGCATATGTTTTCAAATGTCGATAATATAAAAGAAAATGAATAGCTACAATAATTGAGATTAAATAATATATAATACTTGCGAAATTTTTTTTTTATAATTTTTTTTTTGAAAGAGAATGAAAATTAAAAAAGATGAAATAAACAAAAGAAAAATGAAAAGTGTGACAATTAAAAGAATTGAAAACATAAAGAACATACAGATTTGATCTAATACGACTTATAAAGTTTAAGGCACTTAAAAAATCCCTAAAATTATTTCAGAAAAGATTAACAATACATATATTATATGACTTCTGATTTTGAACGTAATCTTACAATTATGACTTTTAATTTGTATTTCAACCGAAAATACAACACATCATTTCTTCAATCTCTTTGCAACTTACTTTCTTTTATTAAAATTATAATTTTTAAATACGACTCTCATTGATATTATACGACTCTTTTTAAGGGTCGAATTAAGTCATATCTCTAGCGTAGTATGTGATAATTAACACGGAATACCCCAAATGGGGTATGATGTGATTTGTGTGTGATGACCATCACACCTCCAATGGAGAATCCAATTGGTAACGTCCTCTAAACCCTATGTCATACATTGAATCCATTCACTTCACATGCTCTAATACTTGGACTCTAACAGTTTTACCTTATGATCTTTTCATTTCTCATTTGTTCAAAATTTCACGGTTTTCTTAATTTTCTTTCATTTTCTTTTCCATTTGATTTATTCTTGAAGTACAAATGAAGTATAGGAAACTGTTATAGCTATTGATAATTGTACAACATTTTAAAAGGAAGGATTAATAACAAATTGAGATAAATCATCTCAAACCAAATAAGCGATAGATTTGAATAAATTGAAAGAAAGGCATGCCTACTATGACAGAATAAAAGAAACTTCGACAAATTCAAATACAATTCAGATTTCAGAGACCCTCAATGGCCTGCATTCGGCATTAGGAAAAACTCCTCTATCTGTTAGTACTTGCGCTTCATAACCGAAAACACTCAGAATATGCTTCATGAGCTTCAACTGAGAGTTGCACGAAGGGCTGCCACCACTTCTTTAGTCGTGGAGTTGAAGTCTTCTTCCATCTTCATAACATACAATGCACAATTGATATAGTCAATAGTCGATAATGTATGAGATAAATTTAGCATATGCCGCTTAAACACGCTCTACTCTTTCATTAAAAGTGAAAGAATAGTTGTGTCGTGGATAGTGATGTTGTTAGCGAAGGGAGTATGTATATAAACTCAAAGCAAACGTATAATTTACCTCCGCGATGATAGTGATGTCGTGAGCGGAGGCCCCAAATGACGTCACATTAGTGTTAACGACGAGAAGATTAAGGCTCTCGACCTTGGTGAGTAAGTTCATGAGCATTCCCTTCTGCTTTTGGCAGTGTATCTTGATAAGGATATTTTTGTTCGAGACTCTAGCTTCAACTTCAGGTGACCCTTGCCCTTTGGAGGATCCTTCACTCTCCATCACAATATTTCTGAATTTTTTTTCCTCCTAAAAGTGTTTCTTTCTTGACTCAATTTGCAGCTTCTTGTCACCAAAATATTGTTCAAGAGTTATATAAATACATGGTGGAATCTCAAAAAGTATTGCCCTTTGTCCATCATGGAACTAGAGTACAAATTTCAAATAAATATGCAAACTGCCAAAATTCATACTGCTCTAAATTAATTGCACCAAAGACCCCATGTTCTTGAAATTGAAAAACATGAACCACATGTAAAATTTCGTCCAAATCAATATATTTTGTTCTCTTCAACTTAAAATGACTCCAGTTCAGTTCAGTTTCATTCAATTAAGTTCCATTTAATACAGTTTAATTCAATTTTACTTAATTATAATTTATACCTTATTTCAGTTCAGTTCAAGAGAACAGAGCCACTTATTAAATTCATTCTTGTTATTAATATATAAGTTTTTGGAAAAATCAGTAGTCCCATTTCCTTAGAATTTTCAAATCTAAGACATATAGGAAACATCACGAGTCATTTGTAAGATATGAAATAAATATAAATTTTACTATTGAGGGCAACCTTAACGATCAAATAAATATTGACAAAGTGTATGCGTTTTAATTTTATGTGCCAATTTTGTTTCTTTTACTTTATATATCACCATCTTATGTCGCACTTTAAATGTAAAACACATGCGTAGTTTAATATACAAAAAAAAAAAATCAAGCATAGTAACAAATTGAACTTAAATTATAAGGTGTCATTTCGTCATAAAAAAGTGAATTACATAAAAATACCTTATTAGCCTCGCCCCTGACTCTATGGCTGGTGCCTGATCTGCATTCACTATGGCCAGCTGGGGAATTTGTGCAAGGTTTCAGCCGACATGACTCTTTTGTGCAATTCAAAAGATAGGGGGATTTTTGTGTAAAAAGTGCAAGTACTTGTTCATCAGCATGCAATGCGAGAGCCAAGCCATTTTGTTTATTATCTCACTATATTACTTAAATCTATTAATTTTGACATGCATGGGACCATGGATTGTAATAAGTCAAGAGGCAAGACTATTTGCTTATGAATAAGCCGTACAGCATGAGAACCGAGTGCACTTTATATATACAATTCAGTAGATGATGACAGGGAACGAGGGTGGTATTTACATTAATTTATATAAAGTCACATTTTTGTTTATTATGAATTGTTTATGATTGGGACCGAATAATATTTACGTCCAACAATAAAGTAACACAGTCTATTTACTTTTATCAAAATCTAACTAAGATTGTTTCTTATAATTTATAAACATATGAGCAACATGCACTTCAATAGTACACTTTGAGTGTTTGGCATACATTAAGCTGATGTCGATTAATAGGAGTCGAATTGGGTCTAATATACAACTGTAATAATCTATGTTAATTATTGGAAATTCATGAGTAAAAAGATGAATAAAAGGATTGATGTTTGCAAGTTGTCTGGATTAGACTGCAAAGAATTTGAAAATTTGAGGACTGGAAGTGAAGGTGCGCAAAAATGTATTATTCGACAGATTTAGTGTGAAGGATGGAAGAAGCAAAGTGAAAAACGTAGAAGAACTTGTGGAGTTTTGAACCAATCAGAGGATAAGTTGCTACTTGAAGCTTTACAACTTCTCCAATGTAATGAACAAAGGAAGAAAACAAAAGCCATTGCAGGCTAGTACACTGCCGTGTACTTCATCATCTTGGCCCTCCATTTCTCGATCAACCACTTGTGTTTAAACCAGTACACGCACATCAATGGTGCACCTGCAACCTTGCCACATAACTCTTGGATTGATGCAGAAGAATGAAGGCGTTCTAGCTAGATTTAGCTAGGTTAAAAGTAGCATCTTGTAGTATAATGTATGAAACTTGTAGTTGTTTTTCTTCATCTTATAACTCACTCATTTTATCTGAAATTCAATCTCCATTCCTTTCGTTTTGGGTGTTTATTATTTTCTAATATTAATTACTGTATCGGTCTCATAAAATGGAATTACCAATAAACCGTCAAAAGTCAGTTAAAAGCCAATCCATTAAGAGATATGCCAAATACAAATAATCTTGCAGTACAAATGATTTGACTTCCTACTCACCGAAGGTTGGCAACTGATATGTAATTGGTAAAGCAGATACACTGTATGACGTGTGGTGTTTGCATAATTCCATTGCATTTGGTAGACATTTTTTGGGCCTAACCGCACATAAAATAACACAGTGTTGTATTTACTACGAATTATTTAGATAAAGTTCGGAAAGAACAAAGTACTTGATTTTCGTAGTTTGGGTTCTTGTTTTGACGCCGCTTGGAATGAAAAATTAGTACACACTTGTTTTCAAAAAAGAATTACCTTTTTTTTATCACAAATAAATGAAATTATTCTATTTTCATAAAACAAAAATCACAAAAATCACATTTAAAGTAGAACTGCAAAATTGGAAATGGACTGACATTTGGGTGGGAATGGTTAACCCTTCTTGACAAGAATTCTCCCAGTTTTTTTAGTAAAATAAAGGAGGATGGGCCTGGGCTGGACAGAAACCTGGGAAGACATCCGGTCCATTGCCATCTTGACGAGCAATCAGCTTCCCAAATGGGCTAAATACATGCTCATAGACAGAAACTTAATGGTAATAGAACTCGGCCCAATATAATATTTTTACCTCAAAAAGGCAAAGAATTAAAGATGTAGCAATCACGAGAATATAAATATAGCGACGCGACTGCAAGTAAAGTATTATTTGATTTGTTGGAGGTTTCTCTCAACTCTCAAGGAATCTTAAACCATCTCACATGGTGCATTTTTTATTGAATTATTATTTGTAAAGAACCTTCAAGTGTCACCATTACTTTCTAAAAAGTGCTCCCGTCAAATTTGAATTTTGGCGTATATAAAATTTGCACTTTAGATTGTTCCTATTTATTTTCAGAAATTTACAGAAACAAAAACATAATCATCTCGTAGGTTACTGACCAAAACTCGAAAAGAAAATGTGAAATTTTTACTCTTAATTACTAATTAATGTTATTAAGTATATATATAACATTTTAAATAATAGTAATATTATTTCGTAAGGGATCATTAATTTTATATAGTTATCACCATTTCAATAATTCATTATACACAAATTCAAATCACCTGTTTTAGGGATTTCAAACAGTAATTTCTTGGGTGCGGGACGTTTTAGGCTAAAAACGTTTATAATAATGTGAATAAATTTGTACTCAATCAAATACACACTGAACTTTCTCCGAATAAATAAACCGTTACCGGATTTATACCTTTTCATTTAATTGGAGCTACCATGTTAACTACAAATCATTTCATCAAAAACTAGCTTACTAGCTCTAAAGTGGTACCGCTAAAAAAGACTATATCCTTGACCCATATAGAGTTCCATACTTCCATCCTTCATTACAAAGTTAGTCGTAAATTAGAAATAAATTAACTTTGGAAGGAATCGAACACAAATTATCTTTTACACTTTTTACACTTTTTACATGGAGATAATTATAAAATAGTGTGATTTCTAAAAACGGTAATGATACATAAAAAGAACTTCATACAAATTAGTGATTTTATTAATATTTAGTAATTTTTAGATTAAAAATAATATTATTGATAAAAACCAATCGCTTATTTATAGGAAATCGATCAAAACACGTTTACATGTCAGTTAAAACAAATTTAACAACCATATTACAATTGATGCAATCATCATCACATGATCAACCTTCGAAATTCCTACATATTTCAAGTGTTTTTATTAATATAATGCTTGTTTCGTCATGACTATATGATATGATACTTGTAATTTAATGTTAAATAATGAATGCAACACTAATATGATGATTGTTTCGTATTTTATATTGTTATTATGTGGTGCTTGTAATGTAATGTTAAATGATGCTTGTTCCATATTGAATGATGTTTGTAATGCAATGTTAAATTATGCATGTTAATACGTACTTGTTTGACATTGAATGATGATGACAATATAATGTTAAATGATACTTGTTAATACGATGCTTGTTTAATATTGAATGGTGCTTTTAATTACTGTTAAATAATGATGTAATTATATGTGGAAGAGATGATGATAAACGTTAAAATTGAATGATGCTTGATTATTTTGATGATGCTTGTCTAATCTTACTTTATTCTAACGTAACAAAATTTAAACATAATTCAAGTAGATAATTGTAGATTAATTTTAATTATTTAATATACTTTATTTAGTATTTAATTAGAGAGTATATTGAAAATTAAATTATAAATACTAATTTATAGAATTTTTTTTATATATCACTAAGGTATAGAGAGATTGAAGGATGATAATAATTTGTAATTCTCGTCTACATACTCATATACTGGTATACAATAATACAAACACCAGACCATATGATATGAAGCCTGTATATTCATTTCCTTTTCAGTAACAATTATAATCGTTATCATCATTGTAACAAATTAAAATGAAATACTCATGTCCCTATCATATTATGAATACGGAGGAACTAGGAAGTAACTTGTGTAGTTGTGTGGTATGTTACAAACATAAAGTTACACCATAGGAAAACAACATTAGAACAAAATATGCATAATGCAACCATTAAGCACTTGCAATATAGGACACAGACTCCACACCAACACCAAATGGCTTTGCACCAAGGTTTCATGGACTATAACAATATGGACTACAACAATGAGGATTTGGCCACCATACTTGGAGAAACTCTCCCCACCACCTGGCCCACAGCGGTGAGCCATGGCTATTCCTCATCTTTCACCACCACATTTCCCACCGAGCCACCGTTTCTCAGCCACGTGCCACCACCGAAGCATAGGAGGCTAGAGAATTCCGGAAACTTTTCCACTATGAGCAACTTGGATAGAGCTTCTTCCTCACTTGTTGTCAATTTTGGAAATGCGCCAGGTAATACTCAGCACAAAGGCAACTGGAACGCTATGGAGGCATCGTCTGAGGTTGGAACTGGTCAGAAACCAGGTCGGGTCAGGGCCACACAGCAAGCTTATGATCATATCAGCGCGGAGAGGAAGCGGCGCGAGCAGCTCAGCCAATTGTTTATTACACTCTCTAGCATTGTTCCTGGACTCAAGAAGGTTAGGTTTTTCTGTTCTTTTTTACCCTCTCCTTCTTTTCTTTTCTTTTCAGATAGTGATTTTTGTGCTCTGTTTCACAAGTGTAAAATTTGACAAGATATGAATTGGTAGTCATATCAAACATGACAGTTTTGTTATAATTCTCTTAACACTTTTGGATTCATAAATTAACTTTAATCAATACTGGCTAGAAACATGCTATTAATTTAGTCACATATGTCCATGCATATATTATCGGTTTTTTTTTACATTCTACAATGTTATACTAACATGTAATCCTAATCAGTTTTGTAGCCATTTTCTGATTAAAAATCATTGTTTTCACCTCATGATTGCAAAGTCTAATATTTGACAGTTTTTAAACTAGCTATAAAGTGCTCACGATTAAGACTTGCTATAAATGAATGCACAAAAGATAAAGTTTTGAGCACCATCTCTGAAACAAAAATATAGTAGTAAACATGAACATGGCTTTGAATCGTTTGTTTAAATTTACTTTAAGAATGTACGAAGTACTTTTTGTTACACTTTTAGATATAGTATGGTATGTCATTGCGCCGCAAAAGAATATTATCATCACTTGCCTAGGAAAGTACATCTGAAATAATCGAACCAAACTCTGACAATGAATAGTACTTCAGTTGCATTAATTATTAGATCTTCCCGTGTGGCTACAAAAAGCAATTTATTTCCTTTTTTCAATTAAATCAAATAAATTGAGTTATACTTATATTAACAAGGTAAAGTTTCAAGAAGAAGTATAACTTTACCTTGTTAGTAACTTTTAAGTACAAGTGTCACCATATGCACGTTAAATATGCAACTACATTATACTTATGATGAATGTGGAATTAATTCGCAGTTGGACAAAACTTCAGTACTTGGGGATGCCATAAATTACATGAAAGAACTGAAAGAAAAGGTGAAGATGCTAGAGGATAAAACCACAAAACAAACAATTGAATCAGTGGTGCTCATCAACAAACAAGAAACAATGTCGACAATGGAGAATAATGAAGAACAGCCATTGCCAGAAATCGAAGCAAAAGTCTCGGAAAACAGCATACTTCTCAATATACTATGCGAGAAGCGCAAAGGACTTGTGGTTAAAATACTTGCCGAGGTGGAGAAGCTCAATCTGGTTGTCGTCAACACCAGTGCCGCGTGTTTTGGGGCACAAGCGTTCCACATAACAGTCTTGGCCGAGGTAATAACAATTTACTACATTACATCACTCGTTAATTGCCTTTGAACTTAATTTTGGTTTGGCCGAGGCCTTTCTTATAATGTTTTTCGTTAAATTTTTGTGAGAGTCATGATTTTCTTATCGTAGTAGAAAATTATATCCCCAATCACAAGTGCATGAGACGCTCACTTTATTTATACTTATGAGATGTGTCATATTCTTCGCAGATGGAGAAGGATTTCAACCTTACGCTAACAGAAGTTGTCTCGGCTATGCGTTGTGCTCTTCTGGCCAGGGCATAGAAATCGTGTGATGCTAATTGACACGGTGACACTCTGTATATCTACATATCGGTCGACAAATATAATACGATTTAGTAATTAGTTAAATTTATTTTAACCGTAAGCTATTATATTCTCGCTATTCTAGTACATTTTTCTAATTTGTATATGCTGTGGTTCTTTTATAAGTTCTAATGTTGTCATAGTTCATTCATAATCATCGTTTGTTCTTGATGCATTATCAATGGGACATCGATGGGATATGTCTATCTGTTCGAGTTGTCTGGTAAAGGAACAATATGCCATTAGCTAGTGACATGAACATGTTCTTTATGGTACAACACGTTTAAAAGGCTTGGTATTATGCAAGGATGGATCTGTTCAGCACAAAATTAATTACCCAAAATGTATTTTTAACCATTATTGTAGCTATGCGTGTTTAATTTATATAGTCATATATTATTTTAAACAATAAAGGGTGACTCAAACCCCACCTATTAGTTGAAGTTGAAACTTCTTACCAATTAAGTTGCGCTTCGTTGTCGTTCTATAACATATATTAACGTTCTACTTTTTATAACTCAGTTAAAGTATGTTCTATTTTTATTAATTGAACTAAATTGAATTGGACTGAATTCAATTTAACAACTAGATAAAATTGAACTTAATTTATTTATAATATAAAAATAACTAAGCAAAATTAAATGAATAAGAGTTGAATTAAAATTAATGAGTTTACAAATGAAAAATATTCTATAATAATTTTAGTTATTAAAAATTAACATTTAAATTCTACAAAACAATACAGTAAAGTAGTTTTAGATTTAATGGGAACTCTTAATTTACGTCACACAAATACTATGAAAATGAATCTAAAACTCCTTCAGCTCTTTATCATTTCTAGTGGAATAATGAAGTAATAGTACATGGTAATACGATCCACCTCCAAACAATAGATAGGTTGAGAGTTTGAGTAAATTTTAAATGTTAAAAAATAAAATAATGAAGTACTTGTACTGCCAGTGGCCCAATGCCACTAAGCATTTATATCACAAACATATAGCCTATACAAACATGTCTTGTATTATTTGTCACACCATCATATAAGGTATAACAACTTAATTTGCTTGTAACGATTTAACCACGTCTCTTTCTTTCTTTTACAACTTCTTTGTAATCCATTTTGCAGAAACATAACAATAACAGAACCAAGAAGTTCAATTGCCAATAATGGATGATTTCTCAACTGAATCATGGTTCTCTACCCTGGTAAGTACTAATTGCCCACGTTTCTAAGTACCTTTCTCAATGTCATGCAACAATCCTGCACTACGCAGTGATGGAACTAACTAAATGCTATGTTCTTGATCAGGATGAACAAAATCCAGTCTTTGATGTTGTGAATAATATCTTTGGTGTTGAGGAACAATTTTCGAACACATTAACCCCCACGGTGCCACTAGCACTCGAGCCGATGGTGTTTCATGAACATTATGGTAATCCTACGAGGGATTGTTCCGCCCGGTTCATTCTGAACTTTCAAAATGCGACATTCCAAAGCCCTGAAGTTTTAAGGTATGAAAATTGCAAGGCAAAGAAGAAGAAGAAAGTTCGCATCAGGCGGCCTTCCCAAGTGCAACATCACATAATCACTGAGAGAAAGCGTCGCGAGCAGCTCAACCAGCTTTTTATCACTCTCTCAGGCATGGTTCCTGGCATCAAGAGGGTAACTAAACCATACTTTTTCTTTCATCTTTGTTAGTACGATTTTGCCATTTAATTTCCTTATTTTGGATAATTGAATCTTGAGTTTTTGCACATTAGTTTTGTAAATTATGTACTGACTCATAATAATTCTTGTATATAAGTTCGTCTTTTTAGACAATGACTCCATGACACAGGGATGTGATATCATGTAGTAAAACTTTATTTGCACGATTAATTAGTGAAAATATGCGTGGCAGGTTGACAAAAATTCTGTCCTGCGAGATAGCATTGAGTACTTGAACAATCTTCAGGACAGATTGAAAATTTTGGAGGTTCAAAGGAAAAGCCAGACCTTGGAGCCAATGGTGTTTATCACAAAATCAGAGTTCGCGATGGAGGATGAGGCCTTACTTAACGGGAAAAGCATTAGGCCGAAGGAGCAGCAGTTGCCAGAGATTGAAGCAAAGTTATGTAACAATCGGATTATCTTGAAAATCTATTGCGAGAAACGGAAGGGAGTTCTTGTTGAGTTAATTGGCCATGTTGAGAAATTCGATCTAGCAATTGTCAACACGAATGTGGTTCCATTTGGAAGTTTCGCAGTTCACATTACCATTGTTACTGAGGTAATTGTTAAAATTATAAGTAGATTAGAAATATTATTGAATTATGATATCTTATTATATCTTATTATATCTACCTATAAATACTTTTAAATATATATGAGATTGATAAATCAGAAGAGGTAGGGAAAATAATTCTTTCATGGTATCAGAGTCATGTAAGTATCCAACGAGCATTTGTCATATCTCTCCTCTTTTCCCTCAATGAATTTTGTGAAGAAAAGATAATTTTCGTATAGCTTGATAGCACAGCGCAGTCCGAGAAAAATAGAATTTCCCGGGATTCAGTCGTTGGATCATCACGAAATTTTGAAAGCAGCAAGATAACTCGTGGAACTACAATCTGGACGGTGAAGATCAGAATCAAATAAGGTTTAATAGGTCAATTGCGTTCTCGGTTCAGCAACATATTGCTGAAAATTATGATCCGATCCCATATGATATCTTCGCCAGGTAATCTCTCATCTTTCCCCTCATTGTAATCAATGTGATAGTCCTTGCCTATATCTCTTTTGTATCTTTTGTCCCATTTATCTTCCACTGCAGAACTCCCATATAAAGAACCTCACGTTCAATATATTCATGTATATACAGAACTTCACGTTCGTATACCTATTTCAAGTTCTCCTCTGATCGAACAGTCCACTGTTGTCGATCCCCTCATGTGCTCGAACAGTTTTCTTTAATATGTCGAACTTCTCCTCTGATCGAATAACCCACTGTTGTCGATCCCTCCAATGTTCAAACAATTTTCTTTAATTTGTCGAACTTCTAGTCTGATCGAACAGCCCACATTGTCGATCCCCTTCCGTGTTCGAACTGTTTTCTTAAATATGCCGAACTTTCTTCTATCATCCCGCAATTGCCGGCAATCGTCGTTCTCATGTCCAGCGATCGCCCCAGCCTGTTCGATCTTCATTGATTGCCTCTGCAATTGCATGCGATCGTCGATCGCCCTGTTGTTCGTCGGAAAATCCTCCAACCAGGTCTTCTTCATTTGATTAAGTAGTGGATTTCTCTTCTTCTTATGCGGTTGAGCTGTTTCTTCTCCTGCAGTCTACTGCTGCGTTTTCTCCACGCATCATCGATTCCCTCGAGCAACTGTCTCCGCTCCATTCTGAGATCAGATTAAGCTCCCGAAGTCGGACGTCCTGATCAAAAGGGTTCTCCTCATCCCTAGATCAATCTGACGCGCCACAACCAACTACCCATAGTATCGTCCATCGTTCAATCATACATTTTGCCTCACCTGCTCTCGTACAACATCAACGTAGAATATCATGGATGAAATCTATTGATTCTTACATGAGTCGATTTTTTCACCAAAGGACTCCCACAAGTATTGTTTGACGCTTTTCAGGACATTCTCAGCGTTCATCAAACTCCCGTTTCGACTGAGGAAGAATGTTAGAAGTATAAGTAAATTATGACTCCTTGATGATAGTACTTAGAAGTATTATTGAATTAGAATTTCTTAATATATATACATATATACATATATATATATGTGAGAGATTGATGAATAAAAAGAGCTGGAATAGTTTTTTCTGTAATTATGTTAAATTTGTTGTTCCCAAATATACTAATTGAAATTAGTATATGTTATAACTTTAGTTTTTGGATAATAATATGCAGATGGAAAAGGAGTTAAACTCAACACTGCAGGGTATTGTGGAGGATATTCGGTCAAGCTTGCAACAATGTTAGACTTGGAGCATAATTTAGTAGTCCACTAATCAATTTGTTTTTCAAGTTTGAGTTCAATTCTAATTTTGTTGCGATTCACAATTCTCTTTTTGAGTTATGTTGGCATTAGAAATTAACGCCAGGAGAGTTTTCCAAAGCTATATTAAGTATTCCACTCGATTCGTATGAAATTGTATGTTCTCCATTCACCTTTTAAACGATTTATAAATACAACAACGCTAGGTCGTAGTTATATTTCACGAGTAAGATCGATGACAATAATAAAAAGTGTAGTTGAAGATATGTAATGTAAATAAATATTTTTTCCGTTTTTAATAATTTTCTAGATTTTCTTTTCTAAAGTTATATTAAAATTTTCCTACCCCTATAAATAAAAAGTTTTATCCATACTAACTAATTTTTTATTATTTATATTTTTTACTTTATTCAATCTATCTCTTATTTTATTACCTACTTATAACCTTTATCAATATAATACCTACTACAAACTATTTGTTTATTATCTATCATTACTATTACAAAAGGAAAGAGGATCGGGATAGATAGCGGATTAACTTTTATTTTCTATATTTTATCCCTCATGATAACTACTTTTTTCTGGTAACATTTTATATGGTTTAATTTTATTAAAAATTGTACTATATTTGATAATTTTATTATAATGTAAAATTATTAATAATTTAATATTTTTCTTTAACAATATTAATAAGTTAAAAGTTTACACGCGAGTATCGCGAGTTAATTTTCTAATAATTTTTTAAATAAAGAGAAAGTAAAGAATTAGAAAGGTTTAATTGAAAAGGCGGAAGTAAATGGGATGAACAATAAAAGCAAGCGTTCGACAATGTCAATTACTCCATTTCGTCAACTATACGCCATTAATTACCAAGCCCTCCTCAGTGTTTAGATTAATTTGGATAATGGTGCAAATAGATTTTGCATGCAAAAACAAAGCAAAGTGTTTGAAGAAAGGGTGTAGATTGTAGAAGATGAATTCGTGTAATGCAACAGGCTCAAGAATTCTAAGAGAGTGTTGAAGATGAATTAAATAGTTTAAACTTCTTTCTTTCTTTCTTTATTCTTTTTTTAAAACGTATGTGTTGGAATTTAGTCATTTATATTAATTCTTCAATGCTCCTCACAATCGTAACGATTTCAACATCTAAGAAAGCCATTTAAAAAGCGTGTTAAAATATTCCACGTCACTTATAAAGAGACATGTTGAAATCTAGTCGCTATACTAATTCTTCTATATAGTTCCATACATGGTCGATTTCATGTGAAACGGGTTTGTATTTGAGTAGCTTGGAATATATAATATCATAACAGAATTTCATTTAAGTTATGCATTTTAGTGGTTTTGAATTTATACAGTTATCCTATAAAAAAATCACCTATGCTCAAAAAAATCAAAGTAAAGAAATACCAGGGCTAAAAGGGTACATTGAATTGAATTGATGATTTATCTTCTTTTTTTTTTCCGTTGAATTGAAAAGTTTTTCTGTACTATTTCGATGGCGGTTGATTCATATAGTTGACGGCATACCAACAAATTTAGTGGTCGGGAATAACAGCTTTATTGGGAACTTGCTTCTCTCGTGATAATGGAAAGTCATGCATCCTTCTGGAATTTATGAAGAAAAAATATTCCCTTTGGTTTATTCTTATTGTCTCCTTTCATGACTATGATGATGTCTTCATTCTACAATTATTTGGATAATTTTAAACATCACACACGCACCCATTCCTCGTAAGTTCTACACTATTTAAATTTCCAGTATATATGTCAACTTAATTTGTAGCATTTTCACAAATACGTAAAATTAAATTAAAATACTTCATTTTTTTATAACTCAATATTTAAACCCCTAAGTAACAAATGAAAATTTGTATCCAAAATTATAACTATCTCAAATTAGAGAAGTTGAGTTGATATATTTATAATCATCTTAAGTTATAGATTTGATATGATGCATCATGCATGTACATATGGTCGTCAGATAAGGTGGCGCCGCGCACTTATGCTGACCACACCACTGCCGTAAACATAAACCAATAAAACATTATGTATCTGTATGCAATTTAACAAGCATATTTAACTTCTTCCTGTTTTGTGCTCTTTTAATTATACTACGATGATAATGAAATTTTGTCGACAAATATTTTGGACCACTGCGTAGCATTATATCATATCCATTAACCCATATGTCCGTTTTGGTTCACATCATCTTCATCTCGTTTCGCCATTAACCCTTTGGAGAAAGGGTTGTACTTTGTGTTCCATGACTGTCGTATGAAATGACAAATTCACAATGCTTCATCCGATTCGATTTTAGATTCTCACATTTTATTTTAATTTATTCCAACTTCATATACTAATTTTTTAATTGAGTAAAATAAAAGATGGAGAAATGTTATTAGATCATGGTTTTAGCTATTGTTTCAAGCTCTTGATATTTTTTACTATAGCTTCAATCTTCTTTTTAAAATAGGCTAAAAGTTCATTCATATGCGCTTTGAGCAAAAGTGATGCTCCCAACAAAATAATTACAAAGGAAACAATCACAACGACGTAAAACTCGTCCAAACCACATATCAAGTTCACAACCACTATTATAGAGTAAGCCAAAACCTATTACAACCGAAAAATTCACCACAAAAACCAATCAACATCTCTGTCAGCTAAATCTGCACTCCACTCCTAACTTCACCATCATAAATGGACCTCAACTTTTGCGAACAGTTGCATACTAGGATAAAATCCACCGTCAATTCTTTGTACCAGTCCGGTAATGTCTATGTTACCGATGTCCACACTTTTGTGCTTGCTGGTTTTGTATACACATCCATCAACCCTCACAACACTCAAATCGTGTTTTGGGTAATATTTGGACATGCTCAACACGACAACGGTGGTGCCTAAACACCATAAATCCACTCCAGGCACATTCTTAAACACGTTCCTCCACCCTATGCCATCTTTCAAGTCACTTGGCAAGTAATTAAAAACGTGTTCAAAGGTCCATTAAGATATTGAAAACTAGATTGCACTAGTCTAGTTACTTGAGGTGGACGTCCCATGACTCCTTAGAGCATACAAGATACTCCTCGCATCAAAATTTAAGATGAATTCCAATCCCGTAACAAAAGTCAAACAATTTCAAGAAATTTAAGGTTAAATTCCCCAAAGTATTGAAAATTAAATCAACGTGGTCTAGTTACTTGAGTTACGATTTTAGGACTCATTAGAATATATAAGATACTCCTCTCGACCGAAACATAGCAGTGTCACTATAGCTTCAATCTACTCCGAGGATTAGTTGAATTTGAAGATATTTCTAAGTAAAAGTGTACGCATTTGGGGTAAATTAGTGGGATCGAGAAAGTTATATTTAAAATTTAAGCCAAATGGTAGGAAATGTTAAAATTGTCAAAATTACATGGTTGATATTGCAGGCCGGGTGTCAATTTGGCCCAACCTTAGTGTCTCCCGTTATGGGCCCATGATTCATAAATGGACTAGATTTTGAAATCAGTTATATACAGATTCAAACTGGGCTTCATAAATCAGACTGGGCTTTACCATTTTGGTGGTTTACCGAGTGGTCCGAGTGGTGAGTCGTTTTTTACTTTTCTTTACTTCACTTTTCTAGGATTTTGGAAATATAGTTTAGAATATCTCACATCATTTATAAGAGTAACATGCAAATTACATATAACCCAACAATTTATTTCTATTATTCTTTTAGTTCTCCAATTCAGAGATGATAATCTTAATATGATAATAGAGTAGGTTCAAGTTGATTATGTCCACCCAATCGATGAAAAATACTACTTGTGTATATTGATTACACATGTACATCGACAATAGCATATTCATAGAGGGACGTGTAATAAATAAACATTTTAGTAAATATCTCTTTTCACGAAGCTGTTCTATACTACATTACTCTAGAGTTTACACATCATAAGAACATACAAACTACATATAAATTGTATATGATGTCGGGTGGAGAGAATTTACAATTACAGTTATGTGCAACGTGTGAAGAATTTCAATTTAATCAGAAATAAGAAAGAAAAGAAAAGAAAGGACAAAGACTAGCGGGTTTCTATATAAATCATGGAAGTTGGTGAGTCGTTGAGGGCCATTTGAGCTTGACAGATAGACACGGCAATTGGAGTTCAAGTACTAGGTGACTACTCTCTTTTCTCTTCATCTCATAACAAGTTGATCATCAGAACCCAATCCATTTAGAAGTAAATTATGAATTACGAATATTAATGTTATTATTACATGTTCAATAGTTATTTGTGTTTCAGTTACCTTTTTTTCGCAGAGTTTACAACAGTGAGATCATATCATGAACGCCTCAGATTATCCATGGCTCTCTGAACTAGTAAGTTTATTTTATTACAGACAAATCATTTCTAAGTATTGAATTTTGATCAAATAAGTTTTCCATATAATACTTGCTTTTGGTGTATCGTGCAATTTAATTATTGCGTCGTTAGGTTTTTTATGCTTGGAATATTATTATCTTGGATTGATTTGTAACCCTAGCTAACTAGGCACACCAAAGAGATTATATTGGATCTATTTGATTTAAATTAGCTATTTTCTTATCATTTCCACACCCGCTTGAGAATATTCTTGACAAACCTCATCTATACGAGATTATCTTAGTATTCATTTTGCTCTATTTGTTCTCGATTATCAAAAATATTGGTTTGCCTTAGAAAACAAAAAGTTTACCCCTAACGAGGACTTTTAAGGGGTGCAAAGTTAAAAATATCAGACTTGATGATGA
Organism: Plantago elongata; assembly: GCA_036897095.1. Lineage (NCBI taxonomy): Eukaryota > Viridiplantae > Streptophyta > Magnoliopsida > Lamiales > Plantaginaceae > Plantago > Plantago elongata. The sequence continues at coordinate 39,728 of JAYMSP010000265.1, read as the reverse complement.
AATGATCAATTCAAAGGATGCAATTAATCTAAAACTAGAACTGGCTTGTGACTTGAAAAGTGCTGTATATATATAGCTTTTATGATATTTTGATTTGAGTACTACCTTGACAAAACTTACAAGCCTATACTTGTTTAATTGTCTACTGAATTATTGTATATATGGGCATATGGCTTAAGAATTTTCTTGTTAGAACAAAGCATGAGAGCTAACTAGCTATTATTTCATGTGAAATAATGTGTGACATTGCAGGGACTAGACAATGCAATATTCATGGATAATGAGTCTGAAATTGTGGAATCATATGATGAGGAGCTATTAGCTGCATTAATCAGGCAGGATTTGGAGAGTTGTTTGTCTCCTGGGCACAACTCTTCATCTTCCTCAACTTATGTCAACGTTCCTAGTACAAGTTCCATGACCTCCCTGTACACGTCGCCTAATGGCATTGAGAATGAGCAGCTCCTGATCATCCCGCCAGAAAACATTAATCCGAGTCCAACACAAATTAATAACGGTGCGGTTTCCATGGATCAAGCTTCTTCTGCACCGATAATTCTAAATTTTGGGAATTCTAATAATTCCGAAAACCTCCAACAGGTAAGGCATGATCGATTGAAAATGAGAAAAAGAGAATGGACCTAGTTTATGTAAGAATTTTAGATAAACCTGCAGAAATGTTCAAGCTTATATAAAGTGGTTTTAATTATATGTAAAATAGGTGAATCATAGGTCCTTAAACCCTGAGGAGGAGACTGCTGCAGCCTCTGAAGCTCATAAGGCACCAGGATCATATAATGTCGATTTTGAACAAGCAACACAGAAGGAGCGACCAAAGAAGAGAAGCCGTGTTAGACCACCATCACAGACTTACGACCATATCATTGCAGAGAGAAAGCGGCGCGAGCAACTCAGCCAGCTTTTTATTGCTCTTTCAGCCATTGTCCCCGGCCTTAAGAAGGTACTTGAGCAATTTATTTAATCAAGTGAAAAAGCAGCAATTCATAAACCTTGTGGTTAAATTGTCGGGAGGTTGTGTTTGGCTCAGATCATGGGTAATATTTAACAAATCTATGGTTTTATGTGTTGTGCATTGAAGACGGATAAAAGTTCCGTTCTTGGAGATGCCATAACATACTTGAAACACCTCCAAGAGAGAGTGGAAACGTTGGAGGTACAAGCTTCAAAGCAAACTATGGAATCGGTTGTCCTTGTGAAAAAATCGCAAATTATTGCAGAGGATGAGGGATCTTCAGATGAGAAGTGCGCAAGCTCAGATGAGTCGCTCCTACCAGAGATTGAAGCTAGGGTTTGCAATAACAATATCCTTCTTAGGGTACAATGTGAGAAGCAGAAGGGTGTTCTTGTCAATTTGCTCCACAAAGTTGATAGCCTTGATCTGGCTGTTCTAAATACTAATATCATTCCTTTTGGAAGCTTGGCCCTTGACATTACCATTATTGCAGAGGTGAAAAATGCCATTTTATTTGTGTTACTCTATAATTAATTAATTAATTAATTATGCTTGAGGATAATACCTTAAATTGATTGATTTTGTATCATTTTCCTTTGCCAGATGGAGAAAGATTTCAGCATGAATGTAAAAGAAGTAGTGACAGCTATTCGCACCGCTCTACAACTATCTTCATAAATTCATATTATAGCAGCTTATAATATAGTACTATCATTTCGTTTTAATAATAATAATTAGACCGAAATTCCATTGTAACTACGTTCCCCAAAGGAAATTAAACTTCTACAAATGTTACTCTAATTACTACATTAATAAACTATTCTCGTGAGATATATATCTTGTATTTTTCCTTTTAAATTGTTTGTATGTACACATTAATTTGCACTATTGAAACTTTGAGAACCATGTATTAGGCATAAAGGATTAATGGGTCGGCCCCACTCTATGATGGGAAATTATATAATCCATCTTCCAGCTCTCTACTTTTTTTTTTTAACACGGTATAATTACAATTACAACATTCAGTCGAATAAATACTTATTATTAATAACTTTTCAATAAATTTATATACAGAGTACAAATACCAACCATTTCGAAGAATCGAACTCGTATCGTAACCTCTTATTATGGGATATCTCAACTTGTCACTCTACTACAAACACTTTAAGAACTCTCTACTCATTTCTCGTCATTGTCAAATTTTCATAAATGCCTAGTAATTGCTTACCACATTTAATTTCTACACAATCCCTTTGTGAAATTGGCCTATATATGAATCCCTAGCTAGTTCTAAACTTTCTCACTATAATTGGTACTCCCACCAATTAAAATTTAGAAAAATATCCATTGCTTTTAAAAAGGTTTGTCTATAAGATCAAGTTACTAAATAAATCAAGTATATATTTTAACTAGTTAATCTTTTGTTTTGTTCTTTTAAAATTTCCATATCAATATATATGATGTGATAGAGGGTTTGAACGTGAGAAACAAACCAAACTAATATGACAGGTCTAAACTCTAAATATAAGAAACTACCTAGTAACACATGAGTGAAATTGTGAAATAAACAAGGAAGTGAGGAACTAGTTGGGAATCAAATAGGCCTTGGTTATTTGCTAAGACGCACGAGTAACACAGTAACAAATATAATAATAGATCCTGATGTACTCCTGCAATTCAAGTTTCGTATACACATACCCTTGCTTCTCACGAGTAAGCTTGGTTGCCAATTAATTTCTACACATCACGACACGATCGATCAAGTCTTCTCATTCATTTCAACATAAATATTAAAATCAAATATATATTGGATATGTGTGGATGGACGAATGAAATAAAATTTTCATTTTAAATATAAAAATATATTATACTTTTTATTTAATTCAAAGTTTTATTAATTTCAGTTGAGCTTATATTGATACAGTTCAATTGTGTTTATTTATTTTATATTATAACTCAGTTCGAATTCTTCAGTTATATGTAGACTAAAACAAAGTCTAAGTTGTAATCTCATTAAAATAGAAAACTGGAAAGATGAGATCAGAGAGATGGAAACATATATATATATAGATTTGTTTGTATACTATATAGTATTTTAGATCAAATGAAACTCATGATTAATTAATTAAACTATTCCATATCAAAGTCTGTTCAGTAACATGTAGTACTATATATTCCAGATAGAAACCGGTGAAAGTTGCCGATTGATTCATCATGCTCATGCGCAAAACGCAGGATAACACAATCATCAATTATATTTTGTTTACATTCGCTTATTTAAATACTTTTCCTCTGTTTTCATTTCAACGCGCGTATATATACCGTTCAAAATTTAACTTAAAATCCATCTCCAGTCAAAAAATGGAGGTGCTTCTAGATTTTGACATAATTAATTACCTTGATCATGTGAGTCAGTGAGTATACTCTTTTTGAGAAATGTAGATGTCTAGTAAATATTGATTGATGTTTTTTTAAAGTATGGAACTAACAAATTAAATTATTTATCTGTTTACTTTGAGATCGAGGATTCTGTCTTTGATCTCATTAAGTTGGGTTTGTACATTATTCTTTTGTAATTTTCTAAAATTATTATGTGCGAGATAAGAAAATTATAAGTTTTATTGAAAAAGAAAATTTTCTGAAAAATCGTTTTTAAATAAATTATTTAGAAATAGGTTTATATTTTTAAAAAAATCATCAATGCCAAAATACTCATTCTCAACATTAGAAATTTTATATTACAACAAGACTAAAAATATAGTCGTTTTAATTAATAATATTAGTGATTTTCTTAATAATATGAACTGTCTTTAAATAGAAACCGTCTTTTATAATATTTTATGTTATTAAAATTTGTACAACTGAATAACTGTGAATCAATAAAAGGTAACTAATTCTATTACATAAACTATAATCTAAAATATTAAAAGAGTTACCAAATAAAAATATAAAATGACCATAGTTGTAATACATAAAGATTTCAGAGTCTATAAAGATTTCAGAGTCTGTAAATGTAGTCCAACTTCTTCATGAATCATTGGAATTGACTTGATATCATTAAGCCAGGCTCTTTGTATGTTTGTAGCTTATGCAATACTGCATAGTTCTTCACGCCGCCTTCTTTTCTCAAAATTATGCTTCAACGGTTCAACTTGTCCATCTTGAAGTAAACCAAGTGCAATATAATTAGTGATGTGTAGTGTAAGTGTAATCGGATATAACTTCATTAATATTTGAAGTTTGAGAAGAGAAACACAAAGAGAAGAAAACATAAAAGTGGCTAAGAAGTTATCACCTTAGACCATTTGACAAGAATACAAGCTAATTCATGTAATACGTATATTGATCCGCCATATATGCTAATTAAAGCCGAATTTGGTGTCATCGACTCGTTGTCGTGTTATAGCAAGGCAAGGAGAAGTAATGCAGATCAACAGCCGGAAAAAAGATCGATCGCCGTTCAACATTAGCGGCCAAAAACCGATAGTTTGGATCGTTGATTTGCATTACTTATCTATGCATCAGTATAATATAACGGCACCCAAAACTCTGGCTACTTAATTCTATTCAATTGACAGCCTATTCTACCTCAAATGTCCTCATTTTATACCTTGGTAAGCTTGCTCTAAAACTAGTGTCCAATGGAGTAATATTACAGTCATCAGCCATGTCTTTATCACCTTCGCTTTCATATATGGCCCTCGTGCAAGGCATGCCATGGCCTTGCCTTGCACATACGTAGGAGCCTAGGAGTTGTCAAATTTAACGTATGAAGGCTTTCTGAGGCGGAACGAGTATAAAATAGTATCAGTCAGGTCTAAACGAACATGGGCCTAAAATCCTTAATCGGACATCTTTAAAGCCCAACAGCCCAACCTTGGTCGTAAGGAAGTACTACCAACTACACCATAACTAATTCCATTCAAAATGGTAGCAACAAAGTTGGCTGAGAAGTAGGATTATAATAAATTAAGGGAATCACACAACTATGAATAAGGATCTTGACGAAAACACAAGGAACCATTCATAGAGTAGGAAAATGAATATGCATTCAAACAAAAACCAAATTAAATGAAAAGAACAAGAAATTAGGTGTCAAGAATCATGAAACAACAAGTGTTGGTCTTAGTAGCTACTACGGCAGCAGCGGCAATGGTTGGGGTAGGGTTGTTACTAAGGCAATGGAAACAGGTTAGCGAGTGGAGGTGGAGGCGGGCGCAGAAGATTCTTCGCAAATTCGCTAGGGAATGTGCAACGCCCGTACAAAAACTGTGGCACGTTACGAATCAAATGACTTCGGACATGCAAGCGGGTCTTATGTCTAGTGGGACCGCATGTGACCTCCGGATGCTTGTTTCTTATCTCGCACCACTTCCGACGGGGTACTTATTTATGTTATAGCCATAAGACGCTCTATACGAAGGGTATCAAGTCCTGTTTTGAAGAATTAGAGAGTGTTTTGTAATGATATTTGATGAGTTCATGCCACATTGCAGGGAAGAGAAAGGAACATATTATGGGATAAATCTTAGAGGAACAAATTTTCTAATAGTCAGAGCCAAACTTGGAGGCAAAACCAAACCAGTTTCCGAAATACGGAGACAAGAGATTTCAATCCCTTCTGAAATGCTTGCCAATGCCGACTCGTCTAAGGTACTATATAAGACTGCATTTTCATATGTTTGAATTGAGCCACTGATTTGAATGTAAACATAGGGAGTGTTCGGAATTGAGTATAGGTGAAGTGTAAAGATTTCTACAAGTTAATAAATGGTTGTGTTCTGTCCTGATTTGTGTTAAATATGTATAGGAACTATTTGATCACATAGCAATTGAGTTGGCGAAATTCATATCAGTTAATGGTGTGAATTACGGAGAGGAAAATGGAGGAGAAAGAAAACTGGGATTCACTGTATCAATCGCAGTGGACGAGTTTCCTGCCTCTTCAGGTATTGCCAATAAATGGAACAGTTTGTATATTGATGACACAGTTCAGTACTTTTTCCTCACTGAGAAAATCTGGGCTAGTATATGTGAACTGAACTTTGAATGATAATTGTTTTTTCTTGCATGCGAATGCATCAGGTTGGAAAACAATTGGCGAATGAGATTAATCAGTCACTAGAGAATCACGGCGTTGATCTACGTGTTTCAGCAGTAGTGAGTTATTTTTAGGCCTTCTTAAACTTATTTAGTTAGCGATTTATGTGACTCTTGGAGATACGAATTCTGCATTGTTCGATGATAGAATGGACATATCTTTTGTAGGTTAATGATACTGTTGGGCATTTGGCTGGAGGAAGATATTACAGCAAAGAAACGGTTGCTGCAGTGACATTAGAATGGGAACGGATGTTGCATACACCGGATCACCTCTAGTTATTCTAAACCCTCCAGAAGAATCACAACAATCAGGAGAAACGGTAACTACCAAGTTGCCAAACTGACATCTTTGCAAGTTTAGATTTTTTTTTAGGAGAAGTTAACATTGCCAGATTAGAGAATGCATTTATAGAACATTGCAAGTCAATTGAAATTCTGACTAGTCTTGTTTTCGACAGGTTATCAATATGCAGTGGGGAGATTTTGCTTCATCTCATCTTCCATTGACAGAGTATGATGCATTGTTAGATGCTGCTAGCACAAATCCTGGAGGCCGGGTAAGAGAGGAGATTAGTCTCATTTAGTTAGACTGCGTACGTCAGATGCGTAAATGGTGATGATCTTGAATCTTCTTGTTCTTTTTTCTGGTTTGCAGATATTTGAGAAACTTGTTTCTGGCATGTATTTGGGGGAGATAGTTAGAAGGGTGTTGCTTAAGATGGCTCAGGAAGCAGAATTATTTGGAGAAAGATATCGCCTAAACTTACAACTCCTTATTTATTATGGTAAGGGACAAGTAGAACATTCATCTGTGCTTCGAACCTTTGATTTCGCGTACAATGTAGAATCTGATAACATCTCTAACAGGTGACCTGATATGGCTGCAATGCACCAAGACACATCAGAGGATTATGAAGTTGTTAATGAGAAACTAATTGAAATATTTGAGGTAATAATTTTTCACATCATTAATATGTGTTTTCTTCCTTGGATTAATTAATTAACTTGTTGATTTGCTCATCACAGATAAACAATACAACTCCAATGGTTAGGGAAACAGTTTCAGAAGTTTGCGATGTCGTGGCAGAGCGCGTGCACGACTTGTTGGTGCAGGAATAGTCGGGATCATGAAAAAGCTCAGAAGAGTTGAGAACAAGAAGGGCGTAATCACAATTGAAGGCGGATTATACGAGCATTACCGTGTTTTTAGAAACTATCTTCACAGTAGTGTTTGGGAAATGCTTGGGAGTGATCTTGCAGATAATGTGATCATCGAACACTCTCACGGAGGTTCTGGAGCCGGTTCTATATTTCTGTCTGCTTGACAAATGCAAGACGTAAGTTCGTCGCATCTTGATCCCTCGGTCCAGATTACTTCGACTTGACCGGGGCAGTCTATGGCTGCTTCTAAAATTTTGTCATTTTCCATGATGAAAAAGACTTGTCTCAAAGTTTTTGTAACAATGTACCGTATATTGCAACTTGTGTCTATGAGTCTGCAATATGGCCCTTGATATATTAGACGTGGAGGATAGAATTGAACGTCTAGTCTCTATATAATAATAGATCCGTCCAATGTAGAGAAACTGCTAATAGAACTTAACAGACATACTGCAGAAATGAGTGAAAACATGCAAGAAGACAATTCCACTCTAATAAAGATGAAATGATGAGTTTAGCATTGGCTCTATATATAACTTATATGTGAACTAGAATTGAAGCAATCAAATTTGCATTGCACCACTCACTATAGTTCGAATTATTGCTTTTCATACTTTAGTGTAATTAAAGTTTTAAATATAGAATCTATATCGTCAATTATAAACTTATTAATGCATAGAGAATGAGCTCAACGACATTATTATTGGAGGATACTTCTTTAACCAATTATTTCCCATTTTACGAAAAAAGAAACCATTCAATCAAATTACAAAACTCCTCTAATATAAAAATGTTAACATGCCATGATGAGACCTTCACGTTCAAGTGATGTGCCAGCGGGGAGAAATATTTTAAAGTATACTATAGAGTTAGACACATTTATTTTATATATTATATAATGAATATGTATTTTTTTGTATACTCACAATGATTATTTGTCCAAAAATTATATTCGGTCATTTTTTTACGTTGATTTAGTGATTTATTACACGAGTCGATAGTATTTCACATGTCGAAATTGTCTCAAGAATCGACAGTATTTCAAAAGCTTGACATATGTCATATCGTGATACAATCTCGAAAATTATTTTGAAAGAAAAAAAATGAAAGAGAGATGTAACAAATAAAAAGTTATTATGTCGAACACGTGATATATCCCATGTAATAGATCACTAATTTGGAAGTGAAAAATAATCTGAATATATGTAGTCACTCTCTCTCTCATATATTTTTAAAAAATTCACCTGCCACCAGACCATGAGCGCACATCAATTCCTTCCCCATGCGGCCATGCCCCAGCATATGCATCACATTTAAGTTTAACGGCACCAGGATTTTTTCTTCTTGAAAAGTTAAACTTACTATTAAATCAAACAAGGAGTGGATAAGCACAAGGAGTGCCAAGTGCCAGCTAAATCCTTCTATTACTTAAGGTCTACAAACAGCAAAACAAAGCCATTCAGTAAAATCTAGGCAAAAAGAAAAGGTGGCCAGAACCAAACATCAATACATAACAAGACTCTAAACTTGTGCCAAACTCATCTGCATCCAAAACGAACTCGCACTTTCGGCTTTTTACTCAATGTTCAGGACATTTTTCGGACATTACTCCCAATCCACGTACGTGTAACCAGGTTATAACAGGTTCCCGCTCCTCAACCAACTCCAAATGTTGAACTTAAGCAGCTCACAAGTTTCATTAAAGTTGTGATCTTCTCCCTTAAATATCTTTCAGTTCCTTGCTCTCCAGAATCCACCCAATACACATGAATCCGCAGTACCACACTTGTTTGGTTGAACATCAATATGATGGAATTTTTCATTAAAGCTGCGATCTTCTCCCTTAAATAGGTTGTGATGTTTGTTGTGGCCGAAGATGGTGACATTAGAAGATGGGATAATTTCAAGTAGGCCTAATTGCATTCCACCTGCAACATCTGAAACGTCGGTAATCAGCAAGCACAAACCTATTAGAACTATGAAGGAATCCTATGTAAAGGTTATAACTATTGGACATGTTATATGCCATGTCATTTTTTAAAAATTATTATTGAACATGAAATATAGCATTACAATTACAATTGTTAAACAAGACGAAGAGATGTGTTATCAAAGCAGATCTATGAAGACCAAAAGTGACATTAATGAATGAAAATCGCCTGTATTGCTAGATTCTGCCAATAGTACGTACATTGAAGTTGAAATAGGAAAATATAAATAACAGATAAGATGGAAGTGAATTGTATGGTATTCATAACAAACCGAAATTCTCAGAATCATGTAAGTAAACATATTCAAAGAATATTAACCTAACCAATTTGACATATCTTATTTATACAGGTAAAGACAACAACAATGGGGCTCCTTTGAGGGATATATAAGTTGTCGTCGCTTATTCTACCATCTTAAACCATGGACGTATCGTGATTAGTGTGCGCTTGCTTGCAACACAATGAAAAAGCTATTTCTTGATTGAAAGCAAATAATAAACATGTAAGCACGAGAACACATAATTAAGAAAGTAAGGAACAAACTCTGATGACAGTTAAAAATCCTGCAAACAAGTACGCATTTATACAGAGCAGAGAAAGTGATGATACTTTACAGAATATGTATACAATAATTGGCATCACCAACACCATTACGATAAAGGCAAATAAAAGGAATGTAAGAAAAAAATATAAATGGCCAACATTTGAGTATGAGATTCGGGAGTGAGGAAAGTTCTCTGAGTAAGGCTTACCTGAGGAAGCCGGTGTTTTAACTCGAGTCCCCTCATGTGCAATTGTATTTTGTTCTGTGCACTGCCGTTTGAGCAGGCCTCCTTCAATATCTAACGACCCATATAGAGTGTTAGCTCTTTGGTTTTTCTGAGATGAGATAAATAAAAATAGTAAAAGAGAAAATTCAGCACCTATCACATCCTCTCTGTTGTGAAGTACGGGAATAGCACTAGAACATCAGTTTGGGAGTGGTGGGCTGGTAAATCTAGTGCACTTGGAAGTCCTGCACAAAATATAGCAATTTGCAGAGGGTCAATAACATAGTGTGAGTTTCACGAAGGCCGAACGATGTACTTTGAGTAATGTGAGTTCCACGGAGGCCGAACGATGCACTTTGAGTAACATGCGGTCGGAATAGAACTCATTTGCAGGAGTTTCCCATTACTGAACTTCATCGATGAGTTGAGTTTGCAACTAAGAGATGTGTTATCAAAGCAAATCTATCAAGTGACATTAATGAATGAAAATTGCCTGTATTGCAAGATTCTGCCAATAGTACATTGAAGTTCATATAGAAAAATATAAATAACAGATAAGATGGAAGTGAATTGTATGGTATTCATAAAAAACTGAAATTCTCAAAATCATGCAAGTAAACAGACCATCTTAAACCATGGACGTCTCGTAATTAGTGTGCGCTTGGCAGCAACAGAAATAAAAAGCTTCAATTAAGATGCATTGATCTGAATTTGTTCTAAAGACCTGTGGCAGCTGAGTATATATGACTTAGATGCAGGTTGTAGTCCTTTCTGACATCCAAGTGTTACTATATATGATTTCATATATCCCTATATGTGTGTTACACAAAATTATCTGAACCACTATATTTTGCTGTGAATGTCAAACAAATGCAGCACTAATCAGACCTTTTTTCTGTTTTTTATTTTATCACATTTACCACCAGCACCTAGGAAAAATATTTATTTCCTTGAAAACACCAAATAAGACATCGCTTTATCATCTAATCAATTGATTATCATTAGACCAATATACCACCAAAAAAATTGAAGTAAGACGTGCTGCAAAGTAAAGGATTGAGGGTGATAACTAATTCAAAAGCGAAAGAGTTGTTCATGAAGTTAAATAAGGAAAAGATTGTGAAGCTAATACATGCTGCAAGGTAAAGAATTGAGAGTGATAACTAATTCAAAGTGAAAGAGTTGTTCATGAAGTTAAATAAGGAGGACATATTCCCACTTGGACATATCTCTCAACATCATTCAGTAAACTGTATAGGTCTGCACAAAGTGTGCATGTATAACGGATGAAATAAGTGAATTGTGAAGCAAAGTCTGTGACATCTTCTGTCGATTTCAATTGTGTGTCCTGACCCTAATGAACTAATGTTGATAACGTTAATTAGCCAGCAAAAGATGAATTAATGAAGATTGTAGCGTAACTACCTGAATTCAATTTACGTCTCAAGTATCGCTGATTTGCAGCAGATCAATCATTAGCCTGCTGCAGAGGAGTCTTCAGATCCCTTGCTTGCCTGCTTCTATTATTTTTCGCCGCACAGGCTTCGTCTGAGTAATCAATCAAACAGTCAAGGCAAACTCATTGTGAGTATATGAAGTGAGACATGTGCAAAATAAACAAAAAAAAAAAAAAGATAGGGATTCCCCTGGTACCTTTAGACTTCATGGATATATTGTTAAAAATGAGAGAGTCAGATCACAGGCACCGTAGAAAGGAGGAATGAGCGAAGAGGCGAAGAAAGACTTTGCAGCAGTTATTTTTTTTAATCTCATGTGCGCTCTGGAATTTATGTGTCTGTGAAGAGCCGCATTGCTTCGGGGTGAACGTTTGCAGCAAACGTAACCGGCGAACAGACACAACACATACAAGCAAATGACGAGCATAGCACATACCCTGAGTAGCACGCAAGTGCACCTTGGCGTGCAGGGTTGTTGGCATTTCATCGAACACTTTCAAGGCAGCACCCAACACGAAATAAAATTCCATGAGTAGCATGCAGATTACGAAGAAAAGAAGCACCCGAATTCATGTGTAAGTGGCCGACGACGAAGATGAGGACGATGATTTCTGAATCAAGCGAAAGTGCGGGCAGCTGTACTTTTGGATCATCCGCCAGGTCGGACATGCTACCGGTTTGGCGGTAAGAAAGCACACCCGGCAATAGGGAGTTCGACGAGGGGAGTGTGGAAGGCAGCGACAACGTTCCGGCAGAGCTTGGCTCTGAAATTGGGGCAAATCAATTGACGCGCGACCAGAAAGAGGAGGTAAGTGAATTCGCATGTTTGAAAAGAAGCACGCTTTTACAGGATAATTTTTGGAATTTATTATATTGTTTAAATAGTACTTGACAAATACCACAACTCAACTATGTGACTGCCTATACTCTTCTACTATAAACATTAAAGAGTATATTCAATACACCATAAGGCTTCGACATAAACTATATAAATCAGAAAGACAGCGAAAAAGCAGGTTATCTATGTCGATAACCCACTGAACCTCAAGGCGAAAGTTTCCATATGAATGAACAGATAATGAATACAAGGTTACTAATCTAGCTCTATTCTAGGAATACAACTAAATAAAAAAACAACGAAGTTGGTGTAAAGAATGAACCGTACTAATCTAGTTCTTAATCTATGGACTAATCACTAGATAAAACTTGAAAAAGGTTGATGACAAAATGTATGCAACAAATATGTTATGGGAATTGGCTTGCTTAAAACACGTAGTTTTGTCTTCAATGTAGATGCCCTTTATATATATTTTTGAAGCCGACTTCATATGGGCAGACTCCTATATTGACTTGTGTTATGATTCATGTCAATCTTCGACTTCTTATTTGATCTCTTCTTATTTGGTCGATATTTTGTTGTTCTTGTCCTAGCCGACTTCGACTTGCATCTCATTTGGATTATAAGATCTCATGTCTCGATTTCTTGCACACAGTAGACATACACTAATATATAACTTGTTATATTAGTTGAATAAAGGTAAAAACTATATCAGTACTAATCGAAGTCAAGTTCGATTAGGACTTGAAGCGTGAGTTATATATCCAGTGTAGTTGATACACCTGTACCAGTGTACTTAGTACACTGGACTGTAAATTTCGGAGTGTAACCAATACACTCACAGAAAAACTCACACTTACAATATGCAAGACTGGTCATATGTTGGGTCTTAGGGTTTTCGTGTAGCGCTTCTGATACGCGTTTGAAATCCAAAAACTATAAATGCACTTGGGATGAAAATATAATCAAGTATTTTGAGTTTGTGTTTCTGGTACTCAAAAATTTCAAAGTAAGACATTTATGAGATGCTACATTTCACTAGTAAAGAGATAGTCTTTATGCAATAGCCATCAACTGTTGAAAAGTAAGAAGAAATGAGCCTTTTTTCAGTGATGAAAGCATAGAATGCAGCAGGTTAGTTTATGAAGAAAGTTGTCTTCAAATCTTGGGTATGGCATGAACAATTGAACATTGCATGATAGGTTGTGATGTACTTATGTCACCTTTAAACAACCAATGCGTCAGACATTAGATTGTGATTTGTATTGTGACTTATTAGGCTTATGGATTGAAAAACAGCCCATGAGATGAAGAGCCCAAAACTCGGAAAAATCAATGGCCCCATTCTTCTCCAATCCACATCTACAGATTTGGACCACCATTGTTTTGTATAGTCTATTCTTTCTTTTTGAACCTTTAGTTTAGTCTATTCTACCTTGTTTCCTAATTTCAGAATCATTCAATTTAAATGTATAATCTTGATTCTTGTAGTATAGTATGAAGTATCTTTGGGTGTATAAAATTAAAATATCATGCATTAGGCAAATTGGAACTTGAAAGTACTCAAAGCGTGAATTAAACTATTTGAATTTGAATATTGATAATACTATACTAGTAGTATGTAGTTAGTACTTGGGTAATATTGCGCATGCATTTGTGCATTTATCTAACAACTCGGTTGTTGTGCTTACGGTAGCATAGGAAGGTACTTTGCGCATGATTTTGAAATTGTCAACTTGAACCAAATCATCTTCAATTATTTTTAATTTTTTATGATAGAGCACAAAAATATAAAATTGTATTAATTCCAAATTAAATTCTCAAAGGCCGGACAAATGTTCTTAGCAATACGTGATGAGGACAGTGTGCAATTTAAAGAATGTTTATAACTTCTTCAAGTTTAATAGAGTTTAAAGATCATGAAAATTATATATATCAAATCACGCCCGGTACATTTATGATGACGAAATGTACGTGAATTTACATGTATTGGTGTGTGGACGGTACATCACTGAAAAATTAATCTAACGTAAAGTCGTTTAAGTGTTTTTAACTAGGTTATGTTTATTTTAATCGTTTGTCGAATAAGCACTTAACTGATTCAACTTAAATAGTTATATCTCGATCAACTTAACTACTCGGGAAGTTACAATATCATTATCAAACACCTTATCAAAATACGGGCCGGCAGTTAAATGAAGGGATTGCCCTTAAGTGAGGAGTCTGAGGACTAAGTTTGAGGGCAACATGAAAGGGACCAGAATTGAATTGAAGTTTCATTAAATGGTTTCAACCAGCAAAATAGGGTTGGTTGTTTTCTTATCCTATGGTCTCTTTCTTTGCCAACAAAAGGACTCAATAGTCAGTTCACTTTCTCAACTCTCTAGTGGTAAGTAATTATCAGCTTCTGCATCACATTCACGTGCTTCGCTAATCCCATTTCCTGTCAAAATTCATCATCCACTGTGAAGTAAGACTGTTTAGACAACTGTAATGTTAATACTGCTTTAATCAGGGGCTTATTTGCTAAATTACTGTATTTTTACTGGTTGCCTATTTGACACTTGGCAATCAATAAAGTTAATAGAGATACTGAAAAGCAACAGTTGTTTAGACAATGGGCTTCAAAGCCCGTCAAATATGTTTGACTGCATTTTAAACTAATGTTCAAATTGCAGTCCTTAAAATCTGTTTTAGGGTTGTGTTAATAACTAATCGTGGTTGTGTGTGGATTATACGTATTGAATTAGGTTTAGCTTTTTGAAATTTACTATGATTAGGCAGTATTTCGCCACAACAGACAATTAAAAATACATTATTATATCTTTAATTTAATGATCCATATCAAACGTCATGGATAATAAGGGGATCGTCCTATCGACTTTTAACAGCAAAACGATCGCACTTTCACATTTTGAACATTTGAATATAAAAAATATAAATATTAATAAAATATCATATTTACCATCAAAATAAAAAAATATTTATTTAATTAAATCCCACAAAATTATTATTTATTTTATTTATTTTAATTTTTCTTAATTTTTTATTTTTATTATTATTAATTAATTGTTTCAAAATTAAATTAAAAAACTCTTGAACACACCAGGAATCAATCCCACACCACATTTTTCACACACGCATTAGTTAACCACTCAACCAACACATGTTTTTGTTTGTTTTTATATAATTATCCTACTGATTATTATATCTTCATATTTCATATTATATTCTTCCTGCAATTTAATTAATTAGGACACCATCTTCTTCTTTCATGCGTTTTATCCTCTCCCATTATGTTCTCTCTGTTCTCCTTCTTCACAATCTAATCCATCTTCTTTTTTTACAAGAACCGTCCTCTAATCCCCCTCTATAGAAGGAGGGAAAAAAAAAAGGGTTTTGAATCCATAACATGTAGTTTTATATTTTAAATGTGTATATCCCTTTCTTCCTAAGCGATCTGTAGTAATAGAATTGATTGTTAGCTGAATTCGGGGTGTGATAAATTCTGCATAGCACGAATAAGACTGCTAGTCTTCCGAATACATATTAAACTGGAGTGTTCCATCAGGGGTGTGATAAATTCTGCTAAAATATTTCGTGTATGTTTATTCAAATTTAACGAATTTTATAACGGATACGACTTTTTCATATCCATGAGCATATCATGTATGACGCAGTTCACATGGTCTCATCCATGTATCTGTATACACATATAATTAGGTATTGTATGTTGCTAGTTGCATAATTAGCTAGTACGATCATTCAACATTATCGTTGTCGATTCACTCTATATATCGCTAAAACACGTAAAAAACGATTATTACAGTGCTTTAGCACTCGAGGCACCAACCTTGTAACAATCACGGTACTGAGAACTATGACACGAACTAAATGTTCTATAAAGCAGATAACATTAGTGAATGTGTCAATTTCACTAAGCTACAATTAGCAAGCTAATGCAGTGTATACTCTTTGCAACAGACCAATGAATTCATCAATCGCAAGATGTTTTTGGGGGGTAAGAGAACAATTCCTTAGTCCATTGATGATTTTGGTGTAGAAACATCAAACATATAACTATATGCTCATTTGATCAAAGTGTGTATATTGAAACGCATGACCATAATGAACATGCATTGAATCCGTCATGAATGTATTAGCTACTCATGACTTGCATAAACATAATTAATATCATACATGAAAACATATATAATATAATCATAAACTAAACTCCAGCTCAAAATAATAGTGGACACAAAATTTACCCAATTTTGTCACGAAAACTTGGTAAAAAATGAAAAATATGAATCCAATCGGATAAAATTAAGTAGAATATGCTCCAATCAACAATCTATCATGAAAGTAAAAGATAAATCAATTCAATTGCCTCCTATAATATAAGTTGGTAAATTACATTGGAAAGGTTCTAGATTCCTTAACTTCAATTACATGTGTGATCTAGTTTCATTTGATATGTTGATGTGTTAAAACAATAATATATTTTTAGTAAGTAGTGTATTATATTAGGGTATTTTATTAATGTCCATCACAACTAATTTTTAAATTTAATTTGTATATATATATATGTGTGTGTGTGTGTGCGTGTGTGTGTGTGTGTGTGTGTGTGAAATTAAATATTAAATTTAAGTATGCAACAACATAATAAGCCATGTGATAAATTTAACACGTAAGTTTTTTTAATTCAATATTTTGGTAAACCAACTTTAAAACATATTGTATACAAAATAAATTACGATATAAAATTTTAGATTAAAAAGATACATGTACACACCTAATATAATATCTACACACATAAGTTGAAATTTCATATATTATCTTTCACTCTGTTCATATATGTTTCTATATTGTTGAAATGAATGTTTAATGTGAGGTAATCCTCCAAGTGATTAGTATTATGTTATGTTTCTGTATGGTTACATGTTTGAATCTAACTAAATTCACTTTATTTTTAATATTGAAAACTCACAAAAGTTTGGGCAGGATAGTAGAAGCCCAGGTGACAATCTAGTTAGGTGGGTGAGCTTTATTTTCGGGCCGGATCTATATGTACCGGGCTGGTTTAAAATGTCCTGGTCGGGCCATGGGGACTCTTTAATTTTAATAATAAAATTAATCTTTATATTATATTATTTATTATTATTGAGTTTTATTTTTTAATGAATATTTTTATTTTTTTATATTTAATGAAAAATAAAAATTTAATGTATTAAATTATAATTGGGCGATGTTCTATTATTGTGCCAGGGCGAAAGTATACCCTCAGGTAGAAAATCTAAAGTTTTCTTTAGTCAAAACAAAGGCTCTGAATGAACGACTAGTTTTTGGTTAAGAAATGCGATTCCATTTCCTCGCTCTTTTTTTGTGGTTTTTAAAACCAATAACCATACATCTGGTTCATGTGATGTGTAGTAATTTATATTTGATATGTGATACGTACGCTAAGGTAGAACTACTTCGGTTATCCATGTTACCTTGATTTAAATTGGTCATTTTTTAGATTTGGATTAAATTATAGAGCAACTCTATATTGGTAGATATAGAGTTGTGTGGTCATGCACGAATGAAAATTGGTAAATCAAGAGGCCCTGAGGGCTCTAGGGAGAGTTTTGCTCCGATCACATGTCATCCTCGATTTGGTATGGTAGGGTCGTATTTATTATACTTATCACATTGTTTCACTATTTACAATATTTATCCATAAAAATAATTATATAATATTATTTTCGATAAAAATTAAAAGTCTCAGTTTGATTTTTCATAATCAACGTTTTCAAACTTCGTATGCGAATAATTCATAAAAAACTCATATTATTAAAGATTGCATGTTATATTTTTTAAAAATTTATTAAAAATATAATATATGAATAAATTAAATTTAAAATTTATTAAAAAGTTAAATTAAAATTTTTAATTTGAGACGTAGATGCCTCACTTGCCATTCTAGACTTTGGTGTACTCTTGAACTAAGTGAGACAAGGAGAATGGGAAAAAAGAAAATTGAAACACTTTTCCCTATAGAGAATGAAACAGCAGTGAGTGAGTTTAACTTTTCATTGCTGTAACTTGTAAGAATAGAACGAAATAATATTTCCGCAACTTTTAAAAAAGACAGTGCAAAAAGATTATTCCACCATGGAGAAATAAGCTTCAAAGATGGATCACAATACTGGGGCCGATCATCAACCATGTGTACCTTTACAAGAAAAAGGATATTCCGTAATCTTACTAACCCAAGTGATTTTTTTTCCCAACATCATTGCATAGGGTGGTTAGTATATACTATTTCATCCGTCTCATTTAAAATAAAGTATATTTTAAATATATAAATTTAAAAAATATATATAATATTTGATTAAGAATGAATTTAAGATAGAAAAATATATAAGGGTCCAATAACGTATGGTTGAAAATAAGTTATATTGTGGAGTTATTTACATAAATAAAAAATTATTTTATTTTGATAGGAGTCCAAAACGAAGATTTATTTTACTACTAACGGAACGGATGAAGTATTTTGGTAACTTTTCACTCAACACTTCAACTTAACTTTAAATTATACAATTATAATTAAATTAAAGTTTATTCTTTAAACTTTATTAAACTGAATTAAATAAAACTGAACTTGACTTAACTGAAATGTAATATAAAATACTATATAACTAAACAGATTAGAAATGAACCGAACGTAACTAAACTGAAGAACTTTTAAGTTGAATGAAATTGAATTGAATTTAACTGAACTGAAGTAAGGTACAAATTATAACTATATCGAGCTAAATTGAATTTAAATACAATTTTCCCTGAAATATTCAACTAAGTGAGAGATTAATAGGGTTTTGTTAATATTTAAGCTAGAGATGATGAATAATAATTGGATTTGAATAGTAGATAGGAGAAAAAACTCAAGTTTGAACTCAAACAAACTCGTAATCCAGTAAATGAAGATTTTCCTAATTTACAAATCATACCTGGAGGTGAATCTGGAAAAGAGGAAAAGAAGAATGACAAAAAAGCAAAAAGAAGAGCATGTTGAAGAATAAATCCCACACATTTCCCCCTTCTCCTTCCTTCACTTCACACTTCACACTTGACACTTCACACTTGACTGACTGCCTTCTCCTCACTCCACTCCCACTTAAAAATAAGATCATCATCATCATCATCAACCACACCAGAAAACAAATCATAACCAAAACCCATACAACTTCACAATCACAAACCAACAAAACAGACACACACCATTCTCACTCTCACAACTACAACACACAAAATGCATTTCCTCCTCTTCTTCCTCCTCCTTCTCCGCCACCTCTCCGCCGCACCCCACCTACCGGAATACCGAGCACTCCTCTCTCTCAAATCCTCCATCACCTCCGACCCCCAATCCTCCCTCTCCACCTGGTCACCCACCACCCACCCCTGCACCTGGTCACACATCACCTGCTCCACCTCCCGCCACGTCACTGCCGTCGACATCTCCAACCTCGAACTCGCCGGTACCTTATCCCCTTCTCTCTCCCACCTCACCCACCTCACCTCCTTCAACTCCGCCTCAAACGTCCTCTCCGGCCCTATTCCTCCTCAGCTCTCCTCCTTGTCCTCCCTCACCTACCTCAACCTCTCCAACAATGTCTTCAACCAGACCTTCCCAACCTCCCTATACAAGCTCAAGTCACTCGAGGTGCTCGACCTGTACAACAACAATCTCACCGGGAACATTCCTCAGCAGGCCTACTTGATGACCTCACTCCGGCACTTGCATTTGGGGGGAAACTACTTCACCGGCGAAATTCCGGCTGAGTACGGTACGTTCCCGAATTTGGAGTACCTGGCTGTTTCCGGCAACGAGCTTACCGGAGAGATTCCGAAGGAGATTGGGAACTTGACGAGCTTGAAGGAGCTTTACATTGGCTACTACAATGCCTACACTGGTGGAATTCCTAAGGAGATTGGGAATTTGACGAATTTGGTGAGGTTTGATGCGGCCAACTGTGGATTGACCGGTGAGATTCCGGTTGAAATCGGGAAGCTCGAGAATCTCGACACGTTGTTTCTGCAAGTGAACGGGCTTGCTGGTGGATTGACGGTGGAGTTAGGGAAGTTGAAGAGCTTGAAATCGATGGATCTGTCTAATAACATGTTTACCGGTGAGATTCCGGCGAGTTTTTCCGATTTGAAGAACATTACTCTTCTCAATCTGTTTCGGAACAAGCTTACCGGCTCTATACCGGAGTTCATCGCCGAATTGCCTGAGCTTCAGGTGTTGCAATTGTGGGAGAATAATTTCACTGGCATTATTCCTCAGAATTTGGGGATGAATGGAAATTTGCAGGAAGTTGATTTGAGCTCGAATAAGCTCACAGGCTATTTGCCGGCGAGTTTGTGCAGTGGTAATCAGCTTCAGACGCTGATTACGTTGGGGAACTTTCTGCTAGGTCCGATTCCGGAGGAGCTCGGGCGGTGCGGGTCGTTGAGTCGGGTCAGAATGGGGGAGAATTACTTGAACGGTTCGATTCCGAGAGGGTTGTTGAGTTTACCGAAACTGACTCAGGTGGAGCTACAGGATAATTTGCTTTCCGGTGGTTTTCCGGTGACAGAGAATTTATCGACGACTTTGGGGCAGATTAGTCTTTCGAATAATCATCTGAGTGGTGTTATTCCGGCTAGTATTGGGAACTTTGTTGGTGTGCAGAAGCTTTTGCTGGATGGGAATAGGTTTTCTGGTTCAATTCCAGCTGAAATTGGTAATGGTTTATGGCTCTACATTATTTCAATTTCAATTCTTGTTTTGTTGATGAACATGATTGGTAGTATTTATATGTTGTGGATAAATAAATGTGAATAATAAATGCTTATGCCTTGTTTATCACCATTCTTTGTTATGTTCATTGATCATATGTTTTTTTTTTTAAACGGCTAAAGTGTGACTCGAACCCCGACTACCAACTGATCTGATCTTCGTTGTCGTTCATTGATCATATGTTAATTTGGTAGTGTTTAATTGCAGCCTACACTTTCACTTGTTCTGTTTTTGTCAATAAAATGCATCTTTGTTTGTCAATAATAGGGAAGTTGCAGCAGCTTTCGAAGATTGATCTGAGTCACAATGAGTTTACGGGGACTATTGCTCCGGAGATAAGCCGGTGTAAGCTGCTGACGTTTGTTGATCTAAGTAGGAATCAGTTTTCAGGGGATATTCCAAGTGAGATTACTGGTATGAGGATACTGAACTATTTGAACTTGTCTAGGAATCATTTAACTGGTGATATTCCAGCTTCGATTTCGAGTATGCAAAGTTTGACCTCTGTGGACTTTTCGTATAATAATCTGTCTGGTTTGGTTCCTGGTACGGGTCAGTTTAGTTACTTTAATTATACGTCGTTCTTGGGCAATCCCAATCTTTGCGGTCCATATCTGGGGCCGTGTAAAGAGGGCGTTGTTGATGGTGTGGAGAGGCCACATGAGAAGGGTGGGTTTTCACCTTCTATGAAGCTTTTGCTTGTGATAGGGTTGCTTGTGTGTTCCATTGTGTTTGCGGTGGCTGCAATTGTTAAGGCCAGGTCATTGAAGAAGGCGAGTGAGGCTCGTGCGTGGAAGCTGACAGCATTCCAGCGTTTGGATTTCACTTGCGATGATGTTCTTGATAGTTTGAAGGAGGATAATATTATTGGAAAAGGTGGTGCTGGAATTGTATACAAGGGGGTTATGCCGAGTGGTGAATGCGTAGCCGTTAAGAGGTTGCCAGCTATGAGCCGTGGCTCGTCACATGATCATGGGTTTAATGCTGAGATACAGACACTAGGGAGGATTAGGCATAGGCATATCGTTAGATTATTAGGTTTTTGTTCGAATCATGAGACAAATTTGCTTGTTTACGAGTACATGCCTAATGGAAGCTTGGGCGAAATGATTCATGGCAAGAAAGGTGGTCATTTGCACTGGGATACTAGGTATAAGATTGCGGTGGAGGCTGCGAAAGGCCTTTGTTATCTCCATCATGACTGTTCGCCTCTGATCGTTCATCGTGATGTGAAATCGAACAATATCCTGTTGGATTCTGGTTTTGAGGCTCATGTGGCTGACTTTGGACTGGCCAAGTTCTTGCAAGATTCTGGGGCATCGGAGTGTATGTCTGCCATTGCTGGATCTTATGGATACATTGCTCCAGGTATCATACTTGGCATTTCGATTTTAATTATTGATTTATTTGGTCCAGGCAGATAATGTTAAGTTGCCTGAGTATACTGGTTACAGTGATGTTGATGCTTGAATCTTTTTACTTTGGACTGTTTATAGTCTCCATTTGTCTGTCAATTTTCTTCTTATATGACTTGTGTTAGTAAACTCTTTCTTTGACATTGGTTTTCAAATATAACTTGGGATTAGTTGTAAATTGACATCAATTATCTTTGACTCACATTTATAAAATTCTATGTTAGGTGATCAAAGATTATGGTCTCTGTGAAAGTGATAGTGAATGACTTGTTAGGCACATATTTGGTTAAATGTTAACAGCTCTTTTTAGTTTCCCTGTAATCTAATAATACAGCCAACTTTGCATGACTGTATTGACTGATCATGTTACCATACTTATGGATCAAGATTCTTGAAGTTGAAAATGGACTGATGAACTGATATCTTGCTCCCTGTTCAGAATATGCTTACACGCTAAAGGTCGATGAGAAGAGTGACGTATATAGCTTTGGCGTCGTTCTCTTGGAACTTGTAACAGGCAGAAAGCCGGTTGGAGAATTTGGCGACGGTGTTGACATTGTCCAATGGGTTCGTAAAATGACTGACGGAAACAAAGAAGGCGTCCTAAAAGTCCTCGATCCAAGACTCCCCACAGTCCCACTCCATGAAGTGATGCATGTTTTCTACGTGGCAATGCTTTGCGTGGAAGAACAGGCAGTCGAGCGCCCCACGATGCGTGAAGTCGTCCAAATCCTAACCGAGCTGCCAAGGGCACCCGGTGGCAAGCCAGCTGACGACTCGGCAGTCACAGAGTCTCCTGGACAAACATCTAGTGTAGACTCTCCAGCAGCAGATTCAAAAGAGCAGCAAACCAAGGAAACAAAATCTCCACCACCAGATCTTCTCAGCATTTAAATGGAAAACAAACAATCATTTGGAGTAGTAATATTATTTAAGTTGGGGGTAGCTAGTCGGGGTATTGGATCTATTTTTATTTTGTTGTTAGTGTGTTATCTTTTCCTTTGTCCCTTTTTCCATGTATTTTCTTTCTCACCTAGGCCTTGGTTTATGGGTTTTGTTCAGTGATGTAATTGCTTTCAAGTTTCAAGAAATTTGTGTACAGAAGGATTTGTGAGCAGAAGCTTTTTTCACTGAAAGTAGTACTATGAATATCACCTACTTCATGTGCCAGATTTTTGTTTCATTTATTTGGCTCTAGCTGATTTGGTGCTTTGTGTTCAATTTATTTTGATGAGGTACGGACTCTATTGTCTTAACATTTCACCTAATGTCCATGTATAATAATACCATTGATTTTAATAAAAATTGATGATGTTTTGGTTATAATAATAATGTTTGTCGGTCTTGACCTTTATTCAAAAACTTTGCGAATAAGGTCTTATTTCCAAATCAATTACAAACACCTAGCTATCTTTAAGATAATGGGGTGAAGTCATATCTCATTAGTAACAAAGATCTTGGGCATTTCAAAGGTACTACACAAGTGTATAGAAAATTAACATCCAATAAATGTTGGGGAGTGAGGCAATTGACTCTTTTCACAAAAGCAGTAGTGCTCAATAAAAATACTAGTACTACCAAACTTGATGTCATGTGCCTTGTTCTTTCTTCATAATGTTTCTCCACAAGTCCAAAGTAAGATTAGGATTGTTTAATAGCCAAAATGGGTTTGGTTTATAGATAAATGTGTATAACATTTAAAAAGTGTTTGTGGAAAAATAGGAAAATGGGCATATTGAAGATTGGGACTGACTATAGTCTATATGGAGTGCTGTGCAGTAGCTTTCAATTACCAAGATAGTGGATTCATTTGAATACAAGCTTTCCAATTTATGGTGTGTTTGCAATAATAGACAAGTCTTGGTCCAGTGTTATAATTAGAGTTCGATAATTATGAGAAATGAAATGAATCATAAAAATAGCAGCACGAGTCAATAATGAGTGTACCAGTCTGATGTTGTTGCCTAGAAGGGAAGTAAATGGATCTCTCTTCTTTAATACTCCCTCACTAGTCACTCCCTTCATTCATATTTGTATCTCACAAAACTATATATACACGCCCGTTTAATAATAAACATTTGCTACTTAAAATAATAAAAAAAGTGAGTAAGGATCATACTCATTATCTAAAAATTCATTAATTTTAATTCAGATCCGTTCAGTTAGTTATGTTGTGTCTAGTTGTTTATCATACTACAATTTAACTAGGTTCAGTTCAGTTCATGACCATTTAGATCGGTTCAATTTAGTTCATTTTTGTTCAATTTTATTCGGATCAAGAGAACGTAGCCTAAGTCTCCTGAAAAACAGTCTTATAGTGATACTAAACGATACTAACAAACATTACAACTTATACGTAAAACATTAGAGGTTGCATACATATATATATACAAAATGGTGTATATAAAATTTCCAATACATAATACATTATTTATGTTGTTTAATACAATATACGTGTATTTAAGAATATTAATTCTTCTTTCATATGAGAGTTTCTTACTAATACACATATCTTTCAATATATTTTAATTTATAACTCTTATACTTTTTTATTAGTATATTTATCTCCGATACATTGACAATTGCTAGACATCTTCAACATTGTTTATACATATATATCAGAAATACAAATTTAAAAAGAAGAAAGAATGAAAACTTTTAAAAATAGGATGAATCTCTAAAACAATTACATATAATTTCATTCTAAATTTTTAACCTTAAATTCACTTTAATTAGACAAAATTACCCCTCACTTCATTCTTATTAGTTGTGAACCTCAAAAACAAGCTCAACTTGATTTGATAATCATTTTGAAATCCGACTATAGTAATGTACTCTAAATAGGGTGCTAAATTGAATTACATAACCAATTTGAAATCTGTAGGCATGAAACCAACTCTTGAAAGTCTAAAAATACCTTGACTAGATCCTGAAACTAA
The DNA here is from genome assembly GCA_036897095.1 of Plantago elongata. Taxonomy (NCBI): domain Eukaryota; kingdom Viridiplantae; phylum Streptophyta; class Magnoliopsida; order Lamiales; family Plantaginaceae; genus Plantago; species Plantago elongata. Next base: position 14,257 of record JAYMSP010000265.1, on the reverse strand, counting down.
TATACTAGTTTCATGGACACAAAAGTTAGTTTCAAAATAACAAAAACTAGTTTCATGTGCACAAAAGCTAGTTTCAGAATCACTAAAGTTAGTTTCAAGTTCACTAAACTCGAATTAAGCGGCTATCGAACCTCTCACAAAATCTAAAACCCTAGGGAAAAATGGAGAACCCAAAAATCCACTAAATTTGATTACTCTCTCCGGGAGCTACAGTCTTAATTAGGGTTTAGGTTTAGGACGGGTCCAGGGACTACCGTCCTGGACCCGTCCTAAACCCTAACCCATAATTAAGTGTTTGTCGAGTCTGCAATGTTAGTTTAAAATCTAGTATGTTAGTTTCAGTATAAATAGTATTAGTTTCAGGTTTACTCAAGTAGTTTCAAAAATTTAGAAGTTAGTTTCATGTTCATCAATTTTAGTTTTATGTTCGATAAAGTTAGTTTCAGGAAGTCAGAGTTAGTTTCATATTAATTAATGTTAGTTTCACCAACTAAAAATGCTGATTTCAGGTTACATTACACAACAAATATTAGTAAATTAGTTTCATGTGAATTGAAGTGAGTTCCAGGTGCCTTTAAACTAGTTTCAAGATATTTTATATTAGTTTCAGGTTCATTAAGCTAGTTTCAAAAACTCAGAGTTAGTTTCATACTCATTAGTGTTAGTTTCAGCAACTAAAAAATGTTGATTTCAGGTTCCATCACACAACAAATATTAGTTTAATTAGTTTCATGTGAATTGAAGTTAGTTTCAGGTGCCGTTATACTAGTTTCAAGATTTTTTATATTAGTTTCAGTATAAATAATATTAGTTTCAGGTCATTCAAGTAGTTTCAAATACTCAGAAGTTAGTTTCATGTTCATCAACTTTAGTTTTATGTTCGATAATGTTAGTTTCAGGGACTCAGAGTTAGTTTCATATTCATTAATGTTAGTTTCAACAAGTAAAAGATGTTGGTTTCAGGTTCCATCACACAACAAATATTAGTTTAATTAGTTTCATGTGAATTGAAGTTAGTTTTAGGTGTCTTTATATTAGTTTCAAGATTTTTTATATTAGTTTCATAACCACAAAACTGGTTTCATGTTCACAAATCCTGGTACATGTTCACAAATCCTGGTTCCATTTTCACAAAAGCTAGTTTCAAAACTATAAAATTTTTGAAGCTAGTTGAATCAAAATCCCTGAAACTAGTACGAACATGTTTGAAACTAATTTTTATACTCCTGAAATTAGTTTGACTTGGTATGAAATTAGTGAAACCAACATGTATGATCCTGAAACTAGCATGGATTGCTTTGAAACTGGTGAAACTAATATGTATGCTCATGAAACTAATGATTTACGAAGCTAATATTCCTGAAACTAATACAAATATATTTTAAAATTTATGAAACTAACTTTTTATACAATAAAATTAATTTTTTGAAACTAGCAAACATAAAACCAGCAAAGATGGACATGAAACTAACTAAATTTTACCTGCAACTTATATTCTACAATAATTATCTATACAAAACCCATTAAAAAAAACTCTAATCTCGAGTAACGCCGCATTGCCCAGCCCTTTCCTCTTCTACCACATCGAAAAATCGAACCAAAACAAGTTTTTTGAAAAATCATGTCGAAAATGAGAAAAAAATGGAGAACATATTAAAGAAAGATGAGGAATCTTGTTGGAGGAAGAATTGAGTAGAAATGAACAGAAAAATAAAAAGAAGAGAGAACAAGTATATTGTACTGGTGTTGGAGAAAGAATCGTGTTAAATTTGAAAGAAGTAATGAGAGTATAATGAAAAAATAAGGAAGAAATTATGAAAAATAATAGAATTGATTTATTTGTAATGATTTAAACGATCAAATTTTGTTTGTAGATTTATCATGTAATGGACTGTTTTTATACTTTACTTTAAAAAGAATATACAAGTACATATCATAAACCACTTTCTAACTTTAATTTATATACTGAAGTGTAGGAGTACTACTCATTATCATCATTTTCATCTACTTCAATTTACTGTGTGTATGGACATGAAAGTTCTGGATCATTAATTTGAGTTGCATTATTATGTTTGGAGCATTGACCTTCTGCTGAGGGTATTGATTGTGGACATGGAAGAATCTTGCTATTTAGTTCCCAATTCTATCTACCATTTCTTCCTCATTTATTGGCTCCTAACCTTGTAATAACTCTCTCAATTCCTTTTTCTATGAAATGAAATGATTCGCCAAGACTTTGAATACGACTTATCTGATCCAATTGTCACCCATTTACAACTATCAATAAATGTACAAGAAATATCAATAATTACATAAACAACGTGGTATTAAAATATAATCGAAATCACTTACGTAGAAATACACATATGATCCATTTATATGGATAAAGTGTGGAAGAAAGTGTACCTAATATGCTTGAAGTCTTGAACTCATCAATACAGAGTTAAAATTGTGACAACAAAAAGCAGCTCAGTCTTCATGTCCAACTAATAGATCGGGAGTTTGAGTCATACTTCACACGTTTAAAAGGAAAATAGGGTTAAAATTGTAAATTTAGAAGGTTCATAAAGATATTACTAGTGTTATTAATTATAGTTACGTGCATGATTAAAAGGTGATTACTTTGATTTATCGGGCAGACAATGTAGACACAAAAAAGATTAAAAGAACCAATTAATTTGCCTGCCTCCCTTTTTTTTTTTTTTAAAGCAACTGCATTACTAAAAGTCCAAAGTACAGGTTACAAACTAATTTGTCTGCCTCCCATTTGCTCTCTTATAATTTATGTCCTTTCAAGTAGTGGAAGTAATTATCCCTAACAAAATCGAAAAAGACATGAGAATAAAATAAAACTTTAATGATAATGATGAAGAAAACATATAACATTCGATCGAGTCTAAGGCCACTAATTAGTCTATTATGGATTTAAATCCATGTTCATTATAATTGTCACTATGTACTTGTCCTACTATGGTGCCACTTGCATTGCATGTAAATGGCTTTGGACCATGTAATAATAGAACTACTATTCACAAGTACCCCTTAACCCTACTGGGAAATCCTTATTATATCCAAAACTCAGATCATTATAAGATTTTTAACTTTGTGATTACTACTGTGGCTTGTGCAATCTCATCACTGATTATACTTTATTTAACAGTAACTAAATTATTTTAATTGCAATGAAATTTCAATAGAAAATGAAGTGTTAAACTATCTTAAGATCGTCTCGGATCGTATGTTTGTATAGGGGATAAGACCTTCGAGGTATGACACCTGCCAAATAGCGGAATCACCCTAACCGCGTGAGTTTCACCAAGGGTAGTCCTTTGAAGGACACACTGTTCCTTGAGAAACCTGGCTTGAGGGTCAATCGACAAAAGATATATGGACCACGATGTAACTTACTGTGTAAGCACAACAAGGGCCTCCTTAGGCTCAGAGGATGCCTCGCTTGAGTATCGCTCATATATGATCTTGCACTCACATCTCCTATAAATATTTTCATTTTATTTATTAAATAAGGTACACAATTATTACATGTTACTTCTCTCATATGCAAATTAATTTTCTAAGCACCTTGTGGATTTATCACCGAACCTGGCCAACTGAAAATAATCCTACCATATTCATTAAAATTGGAGTATTGTACATAAAACCAAATACACCATTTTAAAGCATGGAAGATCAAATATGCATGCATGCAGCACGGGAAGGCTATCCCCTAACATTGCATCTTTTTTTTCGGACTATATTTAACAAAACTAACTGAAAAGTTAGTTGGTAGCTGAAAAAATAACTGGCAGATAATCAGTTAACATTTTTCTCAATAAGCTAACTTGATTAGGTTGTCAAACCAGTTAAATTTTCAACTAAATTATTTAAAAAATTGCACATCAAAATTTATAAAATTAAAAATTTAACTGAAAAATTAATAATAAATATTATTCTACTGAAGATCGGTACTGGGGGAAAATAGCAATACTAGGCCGAGTAAAAAGTCTTAACAAAAATGGAAACTTAGTGTAGGTTTAGCAGGCAATGAGTTGGCAAAAGTTGGATGTTTTTGCCATAAAAGGTGAGATAATTGTATTTTCACTGTGATTGATAGATTGATTTGATGTGTTGATGGATGGATAAAATTAATTAATTCAGCACTTTAATTGCTTTCAATGTAAATGCATGCTTCACTGCAAGCAGTAAATAGTAGAATCAATACCGACACTTTCCCAGGATTCATTCTTTGCACCAAATGATCTAAACATGAACTCATCAAACCTAGCCTCTTTAGGAAATATATTATCTCAATTCCAGGTTTTGTAGTTTGGTTATTTCTTCATCTACAGTCGCGGGTAATTCGATTCCACCTAATCGAACACAATCTATGGTTTGATTTGTACATAGATGAGTCGGGTCAGTTAGTTAATTATCCTATGCAAGTTACCAAGGCGAGCGTGTTTGGTCCGCCATACATAGCTGGAGCAAAAGGACAAGCCTAAGATTAATGTCAAGACTCAAGTCAAGTTCCGGCCAACTCATTATCACTAATAATCATGTAAGATTCTGAAATTTAGGGTTTTCGATCTCGTTAAATAAAAGGATGAAATGGTAAGTACCACTATCATTTATTTTGGCTTTGTGCATTTGAAATGAAGTGAAAATCAGAATCAGGACATAAAGATTCGATAGAATAAAGAACATTTTTAGTTTTACAGATGTGATGGGATTATTCACTCATATTCAATCACGCAAAGTTGTGTAAGTTAGAAACACGATTACCTTTATGTCACCTGAAAACACGCTATCAGATTGTATTCTTCCGTTCCTGCCCTTGCTGGCAAACATGATAGAAGTGACATGTGAAGCATGATAATAAGTGCATGGTCATTATTAAATTATCTGATCCCTATGATGAAATTTAAACTTGACATCAAAATATTCAAAAGACTGGTCGATATGAAGCGTACTAGCTATTATACTAGCTAGCTTCTATTTTCATGCAATTTTCTTTTTTGTCTTGGAGTAAATCGACCATTGGTCCAAATGAATTGCATTGAGGTAATGCTGGTTTGGAGGCCTCTAACACGGTCGACTGTGGTTTCATCGAAAATTCGATTGTGGAATTTTGGTCGCTCGTGATCGCGCCTTGCAATTGATTTTTTCACTGTAGTGACGGTCACGGATAATTTTTTATTTTCTTTTAATTAATTTTTTTTATTTTTTTATAATTATGTTTAATACAAATATTGAAAATTTGGAGCGAAAAGATACATTTTTATTGAAAATATGAATAGAATAGTGAAACAGTACAACATACGAAAGTATACGAACAAAGTGTGACATTTAAATATAGACGACGATATAATTTTTATATTTTTAAATAATAAAAATAATAACTTTCATCAATTTATGTTTAGTAATTGCTTATGAGCGGAATATTTTCTGGCGGGTCACCTAGTATAAGTCATCGTCGCTTATGTTACTATGACTTTACCTAACTCAATTTGAAACGGTACAAAATTTAACTTAACCGTAGCGCGAACTAATGTTTACCGACTATCAAATTTCTCAAACAGTTAAACATAGGCCGACTGTCAAATATACTGTTCGTGATTTGAACTTTGAACAACTTTGAAAATGATACGCTGTAATTTCATCACAGGACAGAGAGAATTTTGTACAAATGAACACAACAATTTGAAGTTGAACATAGGATTCCAAGAAGATTTCTACTTAACATTACTGTTTCAGACTTCTAATCTGGCCCAAATGATTGATAAAGTGATTATGATGCTATAATTATATATTGGGAAAGTATTAATAACTGTCCTAATCAATCAAACTAGCAATAGTTCTAATAATTTCAGCACTATTTTTAGCTAACAATCAAACACTGTTACAGCTTAAGCAAGAACGGGAGCCATAAATCAAATGAGGAAATGGATTTGAATGAACACAGAGTAGATATATATTTATCTCGCACGAGCCTGTTTCAATTGTTTGATAATCAAGCAAAGCCATAACAAGATTTACGACAAGGATAATTTCCTATAAAGTTGTGAGCTTATCATAGTTATACTCTACGGTTATTTATACTCCATGCAAGATTCTTTAAGACAATGGACAAAAGTCGAAACATACGGGATCACCCATCATATAGTAGTGAGGTTGTGAAGGAGTGAAGGTATCTAATTTAGGTAAGTATGATGTATTTAATCTGATTTCAAAATTAAATTTGTGAAAATTATGCATATGACCATGTTTACCACAAACTTTTCAGCTTCATGAATTTTTTTAATAAAAAACTCGTTATGTGAACAAGCTAACTTGAAAAACAAGCTACCTAACTAACTACTAGCTAGTTATTCAACTAGCAACTACCTTTTCAGCTAGGTTTGCTACACATGACCTATGTATAAAAATCTAAACATTAATAATTGTGTCGTCCCGGAATGATTCGGGTTATAAGTGGTTGATCACATGGAATTCAATGACCTAGAATGTACTAATAACTAGATAAGGATGTCGAACATTTAAGAAGGTGGAATGTAGGCACTGTTTATTATATCGCTGGAGCGGTCATCTCCCCACTCAAATCGAATATTTTGTAAAAAAAATTCTATTTCAATTGAAAACGACCACTCAAATTATATACCAATCAGTCATGTAATATCATGAATCTGAGGCAAATTCATAGAACTTTTGAATGGAAGTGGATAATAATACACCGATGTGGCAATGAGGATTGGGACACATTGTGTATTCCAGATAATTCATATACATTAAATACTCCGTAAAAGAATATTCTATAAAGAAATAAACTCTCTATAGTTATAAAAAAATCTGGTCTCAACTTGATACCAATTATAAATGAGAATAAACTCCACATTGTCATATTCCATGACTTTCTCTGATCCCGCATTAAGTAATGATACCTCTTATAGTAATAAATGTCATAATGTTCAAAAATATTTAGCTATATATATGATTTCAATTTGAAATTTAAGATGTAAAATATTTATTTAAAGTCGTTTGTGATAATAATTTGAAGTTTTGATTAGTAAACCTATCCTTCAGCTTTCGTGTAAATAGTAGTGCTTTGTTGAATATAAATATTTGTATCATGTCAAGTTAATATTTAGTAATTTTTATTTAATAAATATAACATTTAAGTTATGAACATTATTGTATTATAAAATAATATATTTTTAATACAAACCTCTATTTAGGAACAAACTCTCCATATGAATATTATTTCTCAATTTCAACTATATGACTGTATGGAATTTTTAGAGTAGCACTGCATAACTCAATTATCAAAATATGGTCGGATCCAATGGGCCGGGTCGTTACAAGAATCTCACTGGCAGTGGCAGCCAACATGCAACAACTTTACCTAAATGTTCGGATTTGGATTCATGGAACTATAATACTAGATTAATCTCGCCTAATCTACCGACACAAGAGGAATTAAGGAATGAATTATGCTTAGATTTTACCCCAGTGGTAGATTCTCTGAGGCTTATGGACAAAATAGGTTCACAGATGATTGATCACAGTATGATGATTGTACTTGGTTAAGGTTTTTATCAACAATAAAGATAGAAAGTGAAAATCATTGATATATGCACCAAGGCTCCAATAATGCAAAAAGAAGGTAAAAAAAGTGAAGTGTGCAATGCATGTTTTGCTTTTGAACGACCACATTTCGGAAAATTAGATGAGAACTCTACGGTAGAAATTCGCACGGACATTCAAATTCTTACTAATAATTGTGCCTTCAAATGAGTTGGGTATCACTCTCAAAATAGAACAAAACTAAGATTAGATGAAGTGGCATTCTATCAGATGGTAATAGATGATTTGGCTAATGACTACACCAGAGTTCGAATATGATGAAATGGAATTCTATCGACCAGTACATTCAAATTCATGTAACATTCAGACCGAACCAGTCGCATGCAGGTAGTAAAACACATTTCTGAATAATTTTACCGTTTTGTAACAATTTACGGGAATCCTAAAGTTAGAAAACATTCCAAAGAAGCATTAAATGCAAGACAACATATAGCAATTAATACTTCATCCGTCCCGGGAAAATGTTCCCGTTTAACAATGGTAACTTCCGGTAAAGTACAACCACTAAGCATGATTAAATGGCAAAACGGGAACATTGTTTCGGGACGGAGCAAGTAAATTTGAAGTACAAAGAAGAATATTCAACGATAATGTGTGTATAGTTGGAGCGTTGCAACAAACAAGGGGGTGGGGGCTGGCAATGTGCATGATTAAATGAGAAAGTGAAGGTTAGAGGTGCAATGGATCAGATAGATATTAAACCATATGATGATGATTGCATGTCCTGGAGGTAAGCATATAGACAATGTACGCAGATACTATCAGAATTGATGTATAATTATTATGTAGGAAGAAAATAAATGGCTGGCTTCACTGTAGGGGCCAAGATTTATGCTACATTACTTTGGAATTGCTTTTCGTTTTTACTTGCTTTGTCTCTTTCACTTACACCCACTACTCAACCACAGATTTCTCCAGTAAGATACAGACCGTACTAATGCCAAACGACAGAAATATCAATAGCTCCAAACACGTTTTTCCAATACCACATATTTACATAATACATTATCTCTGTGTTTTGGGCTTTCAAGTTTACTTCTGGGAATGGGTGCTTTTACTACTGTATATGGCCCAAATGGGATTTTCTAATGTGGCCAATTTTCACCAAGTCCAGTTGTTTATGGCCTTCTACTTCTCAAATTAAAAGGATTAAGAAATATGCAGATTCTGATCTATCTTTCTATTCAAGAGAACATAATTGATACATTTTGACCTTCGCAAGAATCATTTCAAGTGAGACTTGGATTACTCAACTCCAGAAAATCATCAAATGCATGTGAAAGTAATTACTAGAGTTGACATACAAAACAAAAGAACCAAGCAAGGATCTATTAACATGGATTGTCTCTTAGAAGTTCTAGACTTCTATCTTCTTTATTTTTTCTAAACAGGTGCATCAGAGAAAGGTGTTTAAACTTGCCTAGTTCAGTCAAGCCCAGTTTGAGGTACAACAACAACAACAACAACAACAACAACAAACAAATATGTTTATGCCTATAATTAGATATTTTGATCAATGACTTACGATGGAGCAAATTCCCTGCTTCGATTCTCATTTCCTTGCAAAGGAGACCCCCTTCTCGATGCTTCCGCCAAGCTCTTTCTTTGCTTTCTCCAAACCAACCCTAACAAAATAAAATTTGAACAAGTTATTTCTAAATGATAGATGGATGCTTCACAATGTTCAAACTATACTAACCAGACCCGGGCTGTGAGCAACATATATTGGCTCACCTTTCATACTCATTTAGGGGACCAAGTGGATAGATTTCCTCAACACCATTACGCCCTAACCGAACTTTTGATGCAAAAAATGGAAGTTCAGTGACCTGAGAGATACAAAACTCAACTAGTTAATCATAGTCCAATAATAAACACACATGTTACTTGATGTTCGCTAGACAACCAGAGTTAGATGAAATATCAAATATATCTCGCCCCTATTCTATAACAAATATCCCTAGTACCAGTGGCCGATCCAAGGGGATCCAGCAGGGTCAATTATATATCCCCTTGAAATTATATAATGTATGAGTAGTGAGAGTTACTAAGTTTCCGCATGTCCCAATGGTCAGAGCAGCAGTTTGACAGCTGGTATATAGCATTGTTCGTTTTCAAGGTCCATTTCGATTTCTGGTTGTCGTATTTTTGCTCACTGTTTAAGGAATATACTATATACTCCCTCCGTCCCGAATTGGAAGTTCCGCGAGACCGGGTACAAGTTTTAAGAAAAAATTGATAAAGTAGGAAAAATGTAATAAAGTATGAATGTGATTGAAAAAAGTAGGAGATATAGTGAATAAATTATGAGAGATAATGTATAAAGTAGGAGATAGATTTTGTATTTAAGAAAATGGGACTTCCAATTTGGGACAGCCAAAACGGAATGCGGTACTTCCAATTCGAGACGGAGGGAGTATATTTCGACCCCTTAAATTTCGTTTGGGATTCGCTTCTGCCTAGTACCCTCCATCATGGATTTCTAGATACTGATGGAGATCATAAATAGGAAGCATTAAACATGCCTGGGACGACACGAATGCACATTCCACGACAGCAGCATCACCCTTTAATCCTCGTAAACAAGCATCAGCGAATTTGACTGCTGCATATGCCTGCAGCATTTGTAAAAAAAGGTATATGATTTATGCTGGATATTCATGGGGCAAATATCAAGTTATTTCCGAACATAAAGGAAGTTACCGACACAAAAATAGCAACCTACCATAGAAAGAGTTGCTGAACCAGCACCGGCTTTGGCCTGCAATATAATCAATCACTTAAAGTTACGTGTTGTTTTCAGAGCAAGGGTTTATGTGAAGGCGTGAACATTAGCATAAACTCAAGTGGTTATGGTTATCTGGAAATAAGTGCAAGTAATCATCGTCATTAAATGACAAATACACATAAATTCAGCAATGGCGTAAAAGAGCTTCAGCCCAGGATGAGAGCACTGCATGTAGATCATTTGCAGGTCATTCAATAATTAAACCACTACTAACAAAATGAGCAAGAGGCAAACCCACCTCAACAACTTCTGTCCCACCATTCTGGATTCGAGATGTCAGGTACTCAATCTCTTCTTTGGTGAAAGAACAGGGAGGTTTAACCTAGACCACACAGAAAAGTGAAACTTAGTGATGCAAAGAAGCATTTGTTTTCATCTAAAATTATGTAAATTATCTCAACCTGGGAGAGAAGAGGTAATATTGTCACACCAGCATGACCTCCTACTACTGGAACATCAACTTCCCGTGGATCTAATCCCAAAACTTCAGCCTACATTTTGCAAAGGAAATTTAATATGATGCTTCAGTCAGTCATAACACATAAGATGCAAATAAGTCCTACAGTATATGATTACTTGATGAAAAGTTACTTGAGCACAGTATGTGATATTGCTTCAATGTGTGTTTATAACAGCCTTTACAAAATCAATGTTCTCTTACTTCTCAACTGTGTTCAAAACTAGTAATATTTGAAAGGCGGCCCAATCATTAATGTTAATAAATATTTGAATCATCAGTGGTTTCTTCTATGCTGGTCTTGCCCCAAATGCACTACTACTTACAAATTGTGTGAGATCCACTTGTGGGTCCCATATAGGTCCACACAGTTTGTGAGTCGTATGTGCACTGTGTGAGAGACCGGCATAGTATAGACACACATTAGCGTAGAAAAATAACATCACTTGAGCAAAGCAATAATACTAGTTGCAATCAGGCATACGCAGAATGTCAACAATAGGAGCAAAAACGAAAACATCCAAGTTCTGATTGAAGTAGAATACTACATATGGTGACAAGACATAAAGTCGACTGAAGCAAACTTGCTTACCACAAATGTATTAGCTCTGACTACATCAAGCATTGTTACTCCCATAAGTCGCTTTGGATCGTATGTACCAGCCTTCTTAAATACTTCAGCTGCAATTGGAACTGTGGAGTTAACAGGATTACTAATTAAGTTGACAATGGCCTTAGGGCAGCATTTGGCAATTCCTTCACAAAGATTCTTAACTATTCCTGCATTGATGTTGAAAAGATCATCCCTTGTCATTCCAGGTTTCCTCGGAACACCAGCAGGAATTATTACAAGATCCATTCCTGTAAGTGCATCCTCCAACTGCGGCTGACCGAGAAAGCCTCGAACCTATATATGATATATCAAAGTGTGCAATCAATCTCTAGTAGTCAAGTTCAGCAGTAATCTGATTATATATGAGAATGGTGTTGCATGTTACCTTGCTACCAAGTACTTTGGGAGGGGAGGGGAGGGGTGGGCGTTGACTGAATCACTAGCTGGTTATCACACCAGAATATGTTCTTTATAATTTACACTAACATCTCACAGTTAAATAATACTAGCTTATTGCCATGCATACAAATAACAGTATTGTTCGCTGCACGCTAACCACATATCTCCCCACGAGATCAATAAACCCAGAGCTCAAAATGCGATGCCCATAACTATGTCCCCAACCTCTTAAATCCATCCATACACCTGTACAGTTTGGGGAAATGATACCAGCACCAATAACACATCCATCTATACTACCAACCAAATTACCACAATAGAAAGGCAAATGTGAATCAGACGGCAGTTAATAAGCTGCACAATGTATAGAACAACTTCAATGTTCGCCAAACTCATCTAATTATACATAGCTAAAATCGCAATAGCAACTGCAACAACTACCACTATATACTACGTGAATCAAACACAATCCACATCCCTAAGACTGTAAAAAAGACCAAGTAACAAATGAAGGATAGAGAAGAATGAAAGTACCACAGCACCAGTATCCATGTGACTAATATCAGCCGTGACACCAGGAGTGTTGACAACATCATAGAGATGAAGCACCGAAACCATCGGGTTCGTCTTCATAAGCATAGCCAATGGCTGCCCTATTCCTCCAGCTGCTCCCAATATCGCCACCTTAAATCCCGGAGAAGCGCCTTTGGCGCGGCAATCGGACCTCCATAAGCTCCGATCAACCTGTTTTCACAGAACAAATCAAATCATTCGAATCAGTAAGCATGAAATCAGTAGTAAATTTGATTTCGTAAATCGCAAGCAAATCGAAGAGTAATTGAACATGAAATCAGTAGCAAGCAAATCGAAGAGTAATTGAAATGAATACCTGGGAGCGGTGAGGGAGAGGATTGAGGTGAGCAGAAATTCGCGCGATGCGTTGATTTACATAACCTTGCTTCTCCATTTTTTAACTGTGTTGAGAAATTTGAGCTGATCGCGGTGGGAAATGGTGTGTTCAAAGCTTTGGCGTGGCCCGCTTGGCTGCTGAGTCTGTTATTTATATTTGAACAAGTGGGAATTTCGGTAGTTAAGGAAGAAGACGATGAACTTCGTTGGGATGCGTGGATTTGGATTTTGATGACTCGTCATTTCCTTATTTCCTTATTTCTTAGATTAGAAAAAATTGGAAATGGAGACGGGAATTATTAATTATTAATTATTAAAAAATAATATAATAAGTCTTAGTTGGTTTAGTACGTTTTAAAAAACTTAAAACACTTTTAAAGATCGTGTTTTCATTTTTTTTCTTATCGCTTACCTCCTTTTCCAATCGTCTTCTTCCTGCGTACCACAGCGATTTCGATAATCGCCGCTGCCAAAAGCTTCGTACATCTCATCCAATTGTGGGGAGTTGTGTTCTTTCAATATCAGAATATATTTAACTTGAGCAGCTAGGCATACTCTCCACATCCCCTCATATAAGAGACTATTTCCACCCGCATATTTTCATCCTCTTCTTTCACTTAGGTAAATTTTCACTGCTTACATTCTTTTAATTGGTGTTATGTTAATTTCTTACCTTGCCAGAATCTGAGTTATAATATTTCAATTTGTTGTTTTAGTATTGTGATTTCCTCAATGAATTCATCGCCCTTATCTTGTAAATTATTTGCTTTGATGAAAAATTATCTGCTCCTAAATTATCCTATACTTTTACTTTTTCAAACTCTCTTCTTTTGACTATTACTTTGGTCAATTAATTAGATTATATAGATTATGTCTCTTCTTTTTTTTGTGTGTGCAAAATGACTTTGTAGCAGAGGTCACCATTTGTTTGAGAAAATGACAGAGTTTGTTGCAAGAGTTTGTTGTGGTGGTATGTTAGGCATGTTACTGTAAGATATATGTAGGTTTGAGTTCAATAGGTTGTTACTTGTTAGAGTGCTTCAAATCATATTCTGCTACTGGACTGAGGTGAGATAAGAGATGATTGGCAAATTATATAGCCTAAACTGAAGAGGAGACAAGAAAGTTGGTCAATAGCTTATAGGGGTTAAACCATAAATGAGGAGCTAACAGATTTTGATGGCACTGGATGTCAAGAATAAAACTGGATTCGTTGATGGTACGATCTCTGTACCAGATGAATTTACTACTCTTTATTGTTTGTTGCGTGGAAAAGAGCCAATGCTCTAGTACACATTTGGATATTGCACTCAAGATATTCATTCATCCCACTTGAGAACTGTTTTTGCTAGAGAGTTGTGGTTGGAACTGTAGATTAGGTTCACTAGAAGTGTAGGGCCTAGAGTATTTCATCTGCAGAAATCATTAAGTTCAATTCAACAAGGTGCTAGCA
>JAYMSP010000264.1:0-62437 GCA_036897095.1 Plantago elongata | reverse complement strand
TATATATATATATGTGTGTGTGTGTATATATATATATCTTCTTTTCTTTTTTAAGATATATATATATATCTCATGTTGCGCAATAGCAATATAGTCTATATACATATATTAATGAATGAATTAAGTTTCAAATGAATTAATGAGATATATACATAAATAAAATGAATTTGAATGAATGATGAAAGGTAACTAGTTGTCCAACCAGGAACGTGGCTTGATCCCTGAAAGTGTAAATATAGAAAGCTCCAAGAACCAAAAGAAGTTGGAGCGATCCAAAACAGAATTCCACAATCCGCTTACAATGCAATAGTTGCTGTTAAACGGCGCCTGGTGGTGCTTCCCATGCTCAACCCTCCCTACCAACACTCCAATATCCTGCAAATTAACACAAAATATACGTCTCATGCTCAAATATCGAGTTTAAAAATAAAGATGGATCACTTTTTCTTTTTCTTTTTATGTAAATAATTGTTTTTTAGTTCAATCATATGTCAATATTATAGCCGCCTAATCGGAATTACCAAAATACTAATTGAAATGTATATTTATCAAGTCACATTAACTATTTACCTGCAGTGCAACGACCACCGAATGGAGCTTGCCCTTGGGTGTGTGCGACCAAGCATGAGTCAGTTGGCAGAACATGACGCCACCAAAGAAAACACACAGAAACATCAGAGCAACCGGATTACGCGAAAGCACGTAGTTCGCAGGCAAAACTGTGAGAGTAACCCCTGCAGCTAGTACATGGAGAATTTTGGCCCAATCTTGTTTGGTTATGGCCCATGGCTGGATATGATGTGCTTGGAAAGACTCGATTTGTGTCCCTAAAATAGGCGTATCTGGGCTTCCGTAGTTGTCAATGGACCAGTGGTAGATACCGGTAACTAGATCTGATAGTATGTATCCGATAAATGCTGCGAAAACGAGGTGAAGCGGCGCTACGGGTGTTGATGAGGAGATGGAATTTGTTAGGGTTACTAGGAGGGTTATGCACCCGCTTGCTAGCCATGCACGTTCGCTAATTGTCGAGACCTGCCATTTTTTGTCGTTAATGTCGTAATATGGATTAGTAGAAGCGGTGTTCATCTTGAATAAAATGTGTAGTAGGAAATTATAACTCTTGTTTTGGGTTTTGAGGTGATCAATTTGGGTTTCAATGAATGTAATGAAATGGTAACTTAGGCTGTGATTTTATAAAGAAAACTTTAGAAATCGAAGTAGTAGACAAGAATTGATAGCGTAGGGAATCATGGAAAAGATTTTTAAGTTTGGTCTTTAAAGATTTAATAATACGTCATGAATCTATTATTTTATACGGTCACACGTACATACCGTGTATGGTAATGGATGTTATCTGTCTAGGGAATTGGTGGATAACGCCACGTTAATGCCTAATTATTTTAATCTCTTTTAGGGGGCGCCAAGTCTCTACACACACATATATACTCCGTATGTTACACGTAAGTTGTGGGCTGGTTCGTTCGAATTTTACAATGTATTGTTCTTGGAGATATAATATTTCAATTGTAATATTTAACGTGGATAAATTTATCAGTATCTCTAGGTTACATATAATGAAGCGCAACTTAATTGGTAAGATAACGTTTAATGATAATGTGTAATGGTGCGTCGTTATGTGTTTTTGCAGTTTTTTTAAATTTTATTTACATATTAAGTATAGTATAATAGTGTTTAGATGTTGAAATCAACAAAATTACATTGTTTAAAATCGTTTTATAATTTATTAAGGTTCAAAATTAATTTTTTTTTTATTTTTCTAAAAATATATTTAAAATACTATAATAGTGTTTATAAGACGAAATTATTAAAATTGTATTTTTAGAGGTTGTTTTACAATTTTAAGTTTAATTAAAAGAGAAAATGAGTCCGAGATGGAATGACCCAAAAATAGTCAAGATTGGTCTCTATTTGTAGATTTCGAAGAGACGAATCTGTTGATTTATTTGTTTTTGCATTTTTTTCCAAATTATTCGCGTTTGAAATTTAACAAAATATAAAAAAGTAAAAAAATAAAAAATAATAAAACAAAGGAGGGGACAAGCAGCAGCTCATCAGTTACTGCCAAACAACAGTGTCGCGTCGTGGAACAACGCGGCATGCTTGAGGCGCGTCATTACGGAACTGTTGGATGAGCCATGACGGCACCGGCGACGTGTCCACTGGGCACGATCTAAGATGCTTCACCTCTAACTAATAGGTCGGAACTTCGAGTCACCTTTTAACCGTTTAAAGAAAAAAAGTATCTCTAAGTTCTAATCACCATTCTCCATTCACATAGCACCCATTAAAAACATGTAACTTCTTGAAGGCGAGATGTTTCAGTTTGTCACTCAGACTACAAACGACGACATTTCACACTCAAATTTTAAAATTCTTATAAATTAATCAACTAGTAGTTATGTCATAATTCTCGTATAAATACAAATTCAAATTTAGCTAATAAATATATTTTATTTCCCCACATGTATTGCAACTGTATTTATTATATTGTCATGTCTTCCTCTAGCTTACCGGATCAACTCTCATATTCAAATTTCACCAAATAATTTGATCATTGTCATTATGAGGAAGATTATTATTCAATTAACTAAGCAACAATGACCATGATCAGGTTCTTTTATATCATTCTTTTTTACTTATAATAACCAAATCAAATGAAGACTTGTTTTTATATGATAAAATACACCAATCGCGCGAGTTTATTCTGCCAACAAATAATCATCTTGTATTTTTATGAAACAGATTGTTTGAGCAATTGAAAGTCCTTAACTAATTAATAAACATATCTATGAAATGAATGGTCACATTCTAATCCAATACCCAACGCAACATCTGTTTTTCTCCACCTATTAAACACGTACGTAATTTCCTTTGCTCACCGTCCTCGAAAGTCTAATTCACAATAATATCCTTTCTACGCAATTTTTTTAAGGAAGTCTATTAGTAGACCTGATCTAGAGAGACCTAAGGATATAATTTTTAAATATTACATATTAATCTTAAATAAAAATAAATTTACAATCAACCCAATTAAAGACTAGCAATTAGATTAAAAACAGGTTAACTGTATATAAATATAACCCGAAAATAATATATAGAATTCCATTCCATCTGAATCACATATCTGAAATATTCTCTCTCTACAATTTCTCATTTAACAAAACCCTAGAACTACTAGCACGTACGATTTCAGGAAGAGATCTTCAACCTACAACTCCTACGTAATCGGAATCTAGGCTGCTACAACCTACAACATCCTAAAGCGGAAGAAAAATCGATGGAACAAGGTTAGAGATCTATTTGTACGTGATTTTATATTTTTCTGAACTTTTTTATTAGCGATTTTTTGAACAATGTTAGAGATATATTCTGAAACTTCCTTAGTTTTTTTGTGATTTGGTTGAGAAATCTCGCTAGATAGCTTCGAATCCACCTAGATCTGAAAGATCAAGTTTGAAAAATTGTAGATTTAGAATTATTCATCTATATTTTCATGTTTTGATGGTAGCTAATTGTTATTGTTTTTGTTTATGCGTTCTCAATGTATAATCGTGCTTGCATAAGGATATGATAATGTTTTCAATCGAAATCTGACCTCAATAATGAATACAAAACTGAAAAAACAAGGTACACAACGTATCAATGTTTTTTCGTATACATTCCATGTTCTCAATGATACAACTTATGTTATATGGAATATGTCATATGTTTTTATTTAAAACCTCACTGTCGTTTTGTGCTCTGTTTTTTTACAACATTATATTAAGTTCTGTATTTTACTGTATTTCCCCATGTTCTTACGTATATAAACAATCTTCTCACCAATACACCACATGTTCTTAACATTCAACTATGTTTGCTATCAAATAGTTGATTACTCCAGGTGAATATATTGTTTTGCATCGTAGTTCATGTTCTCTACCATTTTACCTATGTGTTGTGTGATATTCACTATATTTTCTATAAAATAGTCGTTCTATATCCATATGAAAATTGTATGTGTACTATACACCATATTCTCTGCTAGACAATTCATATTTTCAGCAGTTTGACCCATGATTACAATGTAACGGTTGATATATTGTTTTCGTAACATTCCATTTTCTCTGTTATTTGATCCATGATTTCTACAATTTGATTAATGACTAGAATGTAGTATTTGCTCTGCCATTATGAGAATTTTTTTTACAAAACATCCAGTGTTCTCTGCAATATTTGATCCATGTTTTTTACATTTTGACCCATGATAACAACATAACAGTTGATCTGCCATTATAAGGAATTTGTTTGCATGACATCCCATGTCTCTGCAATTTGATCCATGTTTTTTTTTGCAATTTGACCCATGATAACAGTAAAGCAGTTGATCTGCTATTATGAGTAATTTGTGTGCATGGCATTCGATGTAATATGCTATTTAGTCCATGTTATATGCTGTTTGGTACATGTTTCTTACTAAAATGACCCATGTTTATACTAAATCATCCTTGTTCCTACTAAAATCATTTATGTTTGTTTTTCCAGAGATATCAAAAGGATGGGACCACATATTCCACACAAATAATTATAATGGGCTTGAAGCTGGAGAAGTAAATATCAAGATCTACTCCAAAGAAGATAATATTAGCACACAAAAACTCTAAATGCATATATTTATTAAGAATAATTTCAGGTGTATTCAAACTTTTATATATACAAGCGTATTGACGATTAAAATAGTTTTACAAGTTAAAAAATATTTTCAACAATACGTTCTATGTTCCCGACAATATTATTTATATTCCCACTAATAATATCAACGTTGTTAGAGCATCAATTCCTAGAAAAACAAACACATGTTCTTAATGATATAACCCATATTCCTAAGAAAAAAGTCCATGTTCTTAACAGATCTAGATTTGGATCAGGTAGTTGGTCCGGATCTAGATCTGGGTCGATCCAGATAAGTTAGTCGGATCCGATTCAGTTGCTTGACTGGATCCACTTAAATGTCATGTTTATTTGTTTGAGATGTTTAGTTGGTAAATTGTAAAATGATCCAGTCTCTAGATAATTTATCTAGAAACCCTTTGTGATTTTTTTAATTTTTTTAAGGAGATAACTGCATTAAACCAACAAAACTACCATGCCTAGCTACTATAGACGAAGGATTAAAGAGCAAAGTCTTTGTTTAGGTACATATTAAGCCATGAAAGACAAACAACTAGATCTAAAAGCAACACATTAGAAAATGACAGGATCTACATCTTTGCTTTTACTTCCCATCTATCACAAAAGATCGAGTCGCATAAACGGATACCAAAGAGAAATTAAAAAACAATTATTGAGTATTAATTTCGTATATCAATGAGAAATTAAAAACAATAATATATAGAGAAAAATTAAAAAGAAAATTATCGAGTATTAATTTCGAATACTAGGAAAAAATTAAAATAAATAAATTATTGAGTATTTATTCAAGGATATTTTAGTGTATTTATTATGATTTTATCTTTTGAGATCAAATTTGTATTAATTCCAAGTTAAAATCGAATAAATTATCAATTTACAAGGTATTAGTTTATATATTTATTACTAATACTAATTAAATACTTAAAAGTAGTTTTTAATTTAAAAGTAATTTTTTTGACTACTTTTATAATTTTAGGGTATCATTTTTTAAAATTATAATCGTACATGAAGAATTCACCTTGAAAAAAATTAATATTTAATATTATTAAAAAAGAATACACACGGATCTGCGTCAAATTTGCTTGTACGTTGCGTAAAATTAATTTGCTTGAAAAAAATTAATATTTAACATTTTCCAGATGGAAAGCTGGTAACGAAGTCGACGAGTCAATGAAACCGTCAGAACTGACCAGAACGGAAATGGTCGATCAGAAATAGAAGAAAACATTCATTCAATTTGAAACAATGAATGCACTGCAGATTTACAGAATCAAACACGTATGCAATCTCTCCAATACCTTAACACCATTTTCTGGGTAAAATTTCGATTGGCTATTCCATATTCTACCCAAAGTCAAAATTTTGCAAGAAAATGATACATTGGTTGAACCGATTACGGATCGCGTTTGGCGTTTCTTTCTTATGGCTCGTCTCTCTCATTTACTTCACCCAGGTACCTACCTACCTACCTTCTCCGATTGTCTCTTCGATTTTTCGATCATTTTGATTGGTTGATTGGGTAATTAGGTTAGATTAAATTGGCCTTTCATTACAGTACACGTATGTATATATCTTTCGCTTAATGCAGTGTGACTTGATTCATTAGGTTTTTAATGCTAGTGATGTTTTTTCGATATGTGTTTCGATTTGATCTGATTTTTTGGTGGCAATGAGTGACTCTGAGCTTTGTGATTGTGTTTATATTTTCAATGTGTTGATGATAGATGCAGTTAAGCACTTAGGAACTGCTAGGAGATTGGCATTTTCTTCTTCTGTCTTTTTTCTGTGGATCGGATAATAGTGAGTAGCGTAAACCTTTCTATCAGATTATCCTGGTGATTTGGGTGTTCGTTTTGTCGAGCTGCCTAAATTCCGATACAGAGCCATGCCTAAATTCTATTGGCTTTGATTCTTATGAACAACTTGATGTGTCCATGACCTATTAGCAATGGCATGGTTGTAATGTCTCCTGCAAATCACGCTACAGTCACTACTGAAACCTATATTGGGTTGCTCATTCAGTCACTTTGGCTCTAGTGTTTAGTCATAGTCAGTATCCTTGAACAAGGATTTAACCAAGCATGTACATGAATTTCCATCCAGAAACTGTAAAAATGCTTATGGTTGCTGGAACAAATGAGGCTTTAATATTTACACAGTTTAGCTTCAGATGCAGTTATGGCTAGTTGACAAGTAATGTCAAACGTCATATAGGTAGCAAACTGTTTCACATTATCTAGTACAATAGTGACGGTGTGGCTGCCTGCATATTTTATTCATTCCAGTTCTAAATTTCTATAGCTTCATGTGTTAAACGTTGTATTACTCTATTGGACCAGGGCTTCAGGTCATTCGTGTGGACTGCTGTGTCATACCAACTGAAAGATGGGCTGAAACTATCACCCTCAGCATCCCAGTTTGTGACCTCAGTTGCATTTTTCCCATGGAGTATCAAGCCCATATATGGGTATGGGCATATATATCTTTTGCATTGTACTTTGTTTTTAGCATATAAAGTTCTTTGTCTATTTCAATACCCATGTTTTTCGATATTGTAATGAAATTTATTTTACTCATATGAAGGACATTTAATTGGGGGAGGGTGCACGTTGTCGCATGGAGGGGTTTTAGTCTGTAAGAGAAAGTAAACCAGAATCAGCTTAAAGAATTTTTCTCTGGAAATTAAGATAATGATGACAAATGAATCTTTACGGATACAAATCAGTGAAACAATTTTATGGATGGTTTAATGTAGATGGAAGCAGTAACAACATTCTGTCAAAGATACACTATCAAAACACCTCAATTCTATGCAAAAATAAAATAAAATTCTAATTTATAAAGCATAGCGTAACAATATTACTTCGTATTTTATAGCTTAAATGCATTTGATTCCAAACATATAGGTGAAAAAAGTTATTTATGTTTAAAAGTTACAGCTGATCTTACCAATCTCTTTTTTTTTTTGGGCAGAATCGTATCCGATTGCATACCAATTAGGGGGAGAAAAAGAATCCCGTACTTAGTAATTTCAACATTGCTTTCTCTTTTCCCATGGATTATCTTAAGTGTGTATACATCTTCAAGGAGTTTAAGAACACCTCTTATGATTCTTTTAACGGTGCAAAACCTGGGTTCTGCAATGGCTGACGTTGTAATTGATGCTATGATAGCTGAGGCTGTGAGATCTGAGAGGTATCTTTTCTTAATCCAGTGTGCTCCCCTTTGTGGTAGAAAAGCTGCTATGTATCTTCTGATTTTTCTGACGTATTACATCACTAAGTAATATTCTTATCTTGTAGTAGTTGTTTTTTACAATGTGCTATGTAGCTTCATTATGCTCAATGATCTATTTGATAAGATGAGATATGTATAGACATAAACTGCGAAAATTTGACTTTAATTTAATAATGTAAACTGTAAAGAGAACAAACAAGAAAGATAAATAAATAAAACAATAGAAGAAACCATCAACTGTGTCTTCTGAAAACTTAGAATCTATTTGTGTATGTGTATGGAATACGGGGCAAACTTTTGTTTCTCAACCCGTTATGTTAATATCACAGCTCAGAAACTTTAAGACATGAGCAATGAACGAGTTCAGGACAATGAGTGTAAACCTATTCTTCCTATTTTAACTCCTGAATTTGACACTTTTCTTTACAAAAAGATCATTATCC
This sequence comes from Plantago elongata, assembly GCA_036897095.1. NCBI lineage: Eukaryota > Viridiplantae > Streptophyta > Magnoliopsida > Lamiales > Plantaginaceae > Plantago > Plantago elongata. The sequence goes on along the minus strand of JAYMSP010000264.1, from coordinate 54,062 downwards.
AGAATCTAATATATGGTTGGCTCAGTTGATTAGTCTGGCTGTCATTGTTACTTTTCGAACTTGGTACAGCATAGCTTGTATTCTAGGTGGTCACTCTCTGATTCCGTCATCTAAAACATTAAACTTTTACAACCATGACGGTTCATTGCATGAGCTTGAAGACTTTTACTGTTATAATTTATAGAGGACATGGGTTAGGTAGCGTTTATTTTGTCTGTCTTTGCAAAGGCCTTTGATAGCATTTATGTAAGCCTTCCAAATTCTTGAACAGGGCATCCTTTGCTGGAGATCTTCAGTCAATGTCCTGGATAGCAATGGCTTTGGGAGGCATAATTGGTAGTTTACTTGGAGGTTATGCCCTCGATGGTCTGCCAATAGATAAAATATTTCTATTATTTACAGCATTGCCAGCAATTCAGCTACTCTCATGTGGTTTCATTGAAGAAACTCCTACAGCCAGTAAGGTTCAGCGTGAAGATTTAACTTCAAATGGCGGCTCTGACTCGACTGTAAATGGAGTTGCTCTTCAAGATAAAAGTTCTGCAGAGAAGTCTATGAAAGGAGCGTTACGGCAAAGGCGCCAACAGAGTGCGAAACTAGAATATGATGTTTCTGAAGTTAATGGATCATTGGGAACAAAATGGTACCATTCTTTGAAAACCGCCACTTTCACATTATTTAGGGCTTTCCGGCAGCCAATCATTTTGAGGTAACTGCTGAGATACTCTCAGTTGATTAGCTTAATTGTGTTTGCTCAGATTGTAGAGTTTATCATTAAACTTATCTTGTGTTCTTGTCTTTGTTACTGGTTTGTATTGGTGCACAAATTGATGAAAAATATACGAATAATTGTGCATTCATCAAATTATGTTACTTGGTCAAAAAGGGATGGATCTATGTTAGTTCTTATCTGCTTAGCTGCGAGATAGTGAGACAAAAGATGAATACTACTCCCTTCTCCCTATTTTCACCAAATCAACATCAGTGTCATAAATTCTTGAACATATAAGACAATAGTTTATAATACTGCTCCATGCAGTCAATAGAAGTAAGGAAAAGAATGTTAATTGCTGGATTTCAAGATACTGGAGTGGAGGGATATGAATCTGTTTTTCAAACCCAAGTGCTATTTATGCTCTAAATATCTTTGCATTTGTCTTGTTTTTTTAAACTAATGATACTGTCTTTTTCTCATTCCCTCTGGGAAGCCTAGGCCAATGGCGTGGTTCTTCATAGCGCATGTGACTGTACCGAACCTCTCAACAGTTATGTTCTACTACCAGACTGAAATTCTGAAACTGGAAGCATCTTTCTTGGGTACGGCACGTGTTGTTGGATGGTGCGGCCTAATGTTGGGAACCTTTGTTTATAATCGTTACTTGCAGAAAATGAAATTGCGGAGAATACTATTGTAAGTTGATTTTAAGTATATATGCATACTTTTTACCCCTGAGAATGAAGCTTATGTTCTATTTATTACAGTACTTCTTTCTTCCTTCCTATTCATTTTCCTTTTGAATATTTAGATTTAAATCTTTTTTATCATTGGAGAGCATAACTTTCATCTTATATGTCAAACACTTTCAGCTACGCTCATATAGGCTTGGCCTCAATGACTATTCTGGACGGGGTACTGGTCTCAAGGATATCTCTTTCACTAGGGTTATCAGACAGGATAATGGTGATTTGTGGCTCAGCTCTTTCAGATGGCATCAATCAATTTAAGTATGTTTCATTCTAGGATTTACTTCTTACTTCTTAGCGTAAAGATTCTCATAGACGTTTTTCCATTTATTGTTCTTTGTTACGTTATCACACTGTTGTGTGATTGACAGTGTCAAATAACGAATGGAATCTCCAATATTTAAATTTTCCCATTATCCCTGACCAGCTTTTTTTTTCCCACTTTTGCAGGTTTATGCCATTTCTTATCTTGTCAGGGCAACTCTGCCCACCCGGTATAGAGGGAACGTTGTTTGCCCTCTTTATGTCAATTAACAACTTTGGCTCTGCAGTGGGTTCTTTTGTAGGTGCAGGCTTAGCTTCCATTCTCAATATTTCCTCAGGATCGTTTGACAACCTTCTGCTGGGCATAATTATTCAAGTTTTCTGCATTTTCATCCCAGTTTTGTTCCTATTTCTGATACCAAAAGAAGCGACAGGTATATCAGCAGACAGTAGAGACGAATAGTTGATCATATACAGAAATTATATTGACCAGTTAATACACTTCTCCCCTCATTGCTGGTTTGTTTTTGGTACAACCAGCATCTTCAGATACAGAGGGGTTATACCAGCGAATTACCTTAGACATCATACGAGTTTTACTCAGTGTTACTTTATGCTTCTGGTCTTTATGTGAAACAAAACTGAGGATCAGTGTTTTTATTTTCTGTATGAAAGATTCTAACTGGATATGGAGAGAAAAGATGTGGTTCTTTTCAAATTTTGTGCTTTTTTGATTTTTCAGTTTTTTCCCCGTAGCTATGTTTTGCTGCACGGTTTATAAGGTGCTACACACATTCATGGTGGGTCTCATTTGTGAACTCATCTAATATGTATGTTGAGTGCCATAGGGGTTGTAGCATCTCATAAACCAGTGTGTTTGGTTTATGACATACTTAGATGGGTAGACATCAGTGAAGTCATAATTAATGTAAGCTGATGTCGGGACTCCCCGCTGCACCCCTACTTACAAAAGTTGTGAGATCCGTGTGCCATTATATGTGGATCACATACTCCTTGTGAGTAGGTGTGCATCGGAGGAGACCTGACATCTCCAAAAACGTTGATAAGGTGTAACATCGTATGTATGCGTGTCGAACATAGTCGAGGAGTAATACATTTCGAAGTACTTTACTACTCCAACAAAGGCACACATCAAATGAGATCTTTCATGACTAACCTAATTTATCGGTATTGTACATGTCGTGAGATGGACTTGAGACATGAGGTCTTAACTTTTATCTTCGAATGATCTAACTCAACGATAACACATCAGGCGTCTAAATTCTTATATGCTAATGAAAAGTTGGTACATAAAGTCCTCAAAATAAACTACTAGTCCTCAACACAAAGATAAAACAACTAAAAAAACTTTAACCAGAACCCCACAATACCATAGGTTCTCTGTCATCTTTCCAACATAGTGTTGCAACTCATCTTTCCAAAAAAAAAAAGTTGGAGCATTTGAATTTTGATCTTAAACAATGGAAGGACTGCGGTATATGGTCAAGAAACAAGCACTAGTTTAATATCCTTGGGAGTCACGGTTGGTACACTTGGTAGGTTCATTAGTCCATTACAAACAATGTACCTAACTTTTGTTTATCAAAGATGAACTTGGTCCTTTTTCGTCACAACAAATTAAGAAGTACTAGATTCTTTCTGCTATCTCCCATTGGGACACTACAGAGAACACACAAAAGAAACTGATGCCTTTGCTCAACAATGGTGCAAGTAAGTTTACAATCAGTTTTCTTCTTATAATACATCAATATAGAAGTTAGTTTACAATAAGCTAGTGTTTTAAAAACTTACATGACAGTCGCATTTTCTGCAATTTTTTAACATGTGTTTATGACAAAACACTTCCGATGTCAGAAATTTGATTTCCACGTTCCATTATGAATCACAATTTCATCTTTATTCCTCGGACATGTGTTTATCAACGATTTCTCCTACTTTATTTATTCCTCGGACATGTGAGAAGCTCAATCCGGGACGAAGGGTGTATGTGATGTCAAATTTCGATAGTCACTCACAAAAGCTGCTCGATGATTCCAGTTCTTTTTTTCTTGGCTGCAGGTATGGAATTCCAGATTGGATGTCTGTGGGAAGAAGGCAGCATTGTTTTGCAGGTCGGGTTTGCAGGATACTTACTGTACTTGTACATCATAAAAAAGAATGTGGAGGATGTGTTCACCATAGGTAGCAGAAGATATTATGGCCTCTCTTACACACTTGGAATCATCTGTTCCATTCTGATGCTAACCACACATTTATTAGCATTGCTGGTGTTGCAACTAAGTGAAGCTGAAAATCAGTGCCACTCTAAAGCTACAGTGCTGTCATCCAGGACTATGCAGATAACATCTTGGGCAATCACATTGACAACAATGTACAAAATCAGAAACAGAAACTACCTCAACTTTCCATGGATCTTGAGATTCTGGTGGATATTTAGCTTCTTCTTATCCCTGTCTCATGTGATGATCGATGTTTCTTACGTAGCAGTAAGACATGGAATTCTAGGAGCTCAAGAATATGTTGATATACTTGGTTTTCTTGCTTCTACTTGCCTATTTGGCATGTCAATCTGGGGGAAGACCGGAATAGCTTCCAGTTTGTCAGATGACATAGTGGAACCACTATTAACCGAGATTAATGAGAACCACACTCTGAAGAAGAAAGATTGTTTGTACGGAAAAGCCAGTCTCGTCCAGCTCTTGACATTCTCTTGGCTGAACCCACTTTTTGAGGCCGGTTATAAGAGGCCAATTAATCAAGATGATGTTCCGGACATTGACTTTAAAGACTCTGCTAGTTCTGTCTCCCAAGAGTTTGATGAATGCCTCAAGTACGTGAAGGATAGAGGTAGAGAAGGAGCTCTATCTGTGTACATGGCGATTTACATGTTTGCGAGAAAGAAAGCTGCAATGAGCGCACTTTTTGCCATGCTAAATGCTGCAACATCATATGTTGGGCCATACCTGATTAAAGACTTCGTAAAATTTCTTGATGAAAAGAAATTTAAAGGTGTAGGAGATGGGTACCTTCTAGCATTTGCCTTCCTTGTAGCGAAAGTGGTGGAGACAATAGCTCTGACGCAGTTGCTAGTTGGATCACGCCAGCTTGAGCTTCGTCTGAAATCAGCATTGATTTCTCAGATATATAAGAAAGGCCTCAATTTGTCGAGCCAATCGAGCTGCACGAGTGGAGAAATTGTAAATTATATGAGTGTGGATTTACAACGAATGATGGATTTCATGTGGTACTTGAATATACTTTGGATGCTGCCAATACAGATATCATTAGCCATCTACATTCTGCATATGAATCTTGGAATGGGAGCTATAATAGCATTGGCCGCAACTTTTGTTGTACTGGCGTGCAACGTTCCGCTATCAAGAATGCAGAAGGGATACCAGAAGAAGATTATGAAAGCCAAGGATGATCGAATGAAATCCACATCAGAAGTTCTTCGAAACATGAGGACAATCAAACTGCATGCTTGGGACAACTTTTACCTCGGAAAGATAGTAAGCCTCAGGAATGTAGAGCATCGTCATCTTTGGGAATCACTTCGACTCACAGCTTTAGCAAAGTTCATCTTTTGGGCTTCCCCAGCTTTTATCTCAGTGGTTACTTTTGGTGGATGTGTTTTGATTGGAGTTCCACTCACCGCAGGGAGAGTGTTATCCTCATTGGCCACGTTCCGAGTACTTCAAACTCCAATCCTGAATCTGCCTGATTTGCTTAATGCACTTGTACAAGGTAAAGTATCAGGTGATAGAGTTTCTTCTTACCTGCATGAAGATGAGATTAAGTCGGATGCAGTTGAAAATGTCCCTACGACTCAGACAGAGTTTCATGTAGAGATTGATGGAGGAAATTTTAGTTGGGAAATGGAATCAAGAACGGCGCTTGATCAGATAAACTTGCAAGTGAAAAAGGGAATGAAGGTTGCGGTTTGTGGTACTGTTGGATCAGGGAAATCAAGTTTGCTCTCATGTATACTTGGAGAAATGCATAAACTTTCAGGAGTAGTGAAGATAAGTGGTTCCAAGGCATATGTACCTCAGTCCCCATGGATTTTGAGTGGAACAATTAGAGAGAACATTCTGTTTGGAAATCCTTATGAACGGGAGAAATATGACAGGATTATTGAAGCCTGTGCCTTAAGCAAGGATCTTGAGCTATTCAGTGCAGGTGACTTGACAGAAATAGGAGAAAGAGGGATTAATATGAGCGGAGGACAGAAGCAGAGAATACAAATTGCTCGTGCTGTGTACCAGGATGCTGATATATATCTTCTGGACGACCCGTTCAGTGCTGTAGATGCTCATACTGGCACACAGCTCTTTCAGGTTTGCCATTCAGTTTGATTTGACATGTAGTCTTATGCTAAAACTGATGGAGATTTCACTACTTTTCCTCCACAGGATTGCTTAATGGGAATTCTCAATGATAAAACCACACTTTATGTCACCCACCAAGTTGAATTCCTTCCTGCAGCAGATCTTATTTTGGTGAGGATCGAATATAGCACAATATTGCATGAATAAGCAAAATCTATGTTAGGCTTTTCTGGTTCATCGTAAACTAGTCTCATCTTACAATGTAATTGTTGACAGGTAATGCAAAGCGGAAAAATTGCACAAACTGGTAGTTATAATGAACTTCTGCAACAAAATATTGGATTCGAAGTTTTAGTTGGAGCACACAACCAAGCTCTAGAATCAGTTCTAACTGTTGAGAGCTCAAGTAGAATCCTCGAGCACACAGAAGACGCTAATCAAACAGAAACTGACAATAACAAAAACATATGTGCTGAGATAACAGCTAAAGAAGGCAAACTGGTTCGGGATGAAGAAAGAAAGAGAGGAAGCATAGGGAAAGATGTTTATATGTCTTACCTGACAACTGTTAATGGAGGCGTATTAGTTTTGTTTATTCTTCTTTCCCAAACATTATTCCAGGCAATGCAGATTGCCAGCAACTACTGGATGGCGTGGGCTTGTCCTACTGGAGATAATATGCCAGTGATCGGGATGCATTTTGTATTGCTTGTATACACTCTTCTCGCTATTGGAAGTTCCTTCTGTGTACTCATTCGAGCATCCTTAGTGTCTATAGCAGGTCTACTCACAGCAGAAAGGTTCTTCAACCGTATGCTGAACAGTGTCTTCAGGGCCCCAATGGCATTCTTCGACTCTACTCCAACTGGTCGAATATTAAGTCGAGTAAGTAAAGAAGCATACAATCAAAACTACGTTACTAGAGGCCATAAACATTATAAGCAACTGTTACTTTTCATTCTTATTTACTAGTGTTATGCACAGGCTTCCAGTGATCAAAGTGTACTAGACTTGGATCTGGCAAACAGATTGGGGTCTTGTGCGTTCACAGCAATTCAGCTTTTTGGAACTATAGCGGTCATGTCACAAGCCGCATGGCAAGTGTTGATCATTTTCGTTCCAATGACAGTAATATGCATTTGGTACCAGGTAAGGCATTTCTTTTGCATCCAACTTTACTGTCCTAATATAAGCATACACCTCATACCTTAAACTACCAGTGTGAAACATTCATTAATTTGAGGCTCACAAAATATATAGAGACAATACATACCTACGGCAAGAGAACTACCACGGTTATCAGGGATTCAGAGTGCTCCGATCCTTCACCATTTTGCAGAATCATTCGCTGGAGCAAAAACAGTACGGGCTTTTGGACAGAAAGACCGTTTCACTGATGCTAACCTTTGCCTTATTGACAACTACTCAAGGCCATGGTTTCACTTTGCAGCAGCAAATGAATGGCTTTCTTTCAGAGTGAACCAGTTGTCCAATGTTGCGTTTGCCTTCTCACTTGTTATTCTAGTCAGTCTACCTGATGGAACCATAAATCCAAGTACGCAAGATATTTGGGGCAAATAATTTTTTCAAATAATGCTTGTATTGTTAAATCCGTGTTACTCTTCTACAGGCATTGCAGGGTTGGCAGTGACCTATGGAATAAACTTAAATGCCTTGCAAGCTTCACTCTTGTGGTTAATCTGCAACACAGAAAAGAAAATGATATCCGTTGAACGAATTCTTCAGTATTCAAACCTTACAAGTGAATCACCACTTGTTATTGACGACACCAGGCCGCCAAAAGATTGGCCATATTGTGGGAGTATTTGTTTCAGAAACTTACAGGTAAGACCTATTTTTTTTTGCATTGTCAAACTAAAACAGACTTGATCCTGGAAAAGAATCAAACTAAGCCCTATTGAATGTATTGATCAAGATAATGCATTATTTCCTGAGCAGATACGGTACGCGGAGCATCTCCCACTCATCTTAAAAGACATTACCTGCACATTCCCTGGAAGGAAGAAAATTGGAGTTGTTGGAAGGACGGGAAGCGGTAAATCAACCCTCGTACAAGCCATCTTTCGAGTGGTGGAACCTGGAGAAGGCAGCATTTTCATTGATGGTGTGGATATATCCAAGATAGGTCTTCATGACCTGAGATCAAAGCTCAGCATTATCCCACAGGACCCAACGATGTTTGAAGGGACTGTTAGACGAAATCTTGACCCTCTAGACCAATATTCCGAAATGGAAATCTGGGAGGTGCATTATTCTTCTCTTTATAACAAAATCACTACTATTCGTATACGTTACATTACATATAAGAAGACTATAAAAAGGAACCACATATTTCATGTTTGTAGGCATTGGACAAGTGCCAACTGGGGAGCAATATACGTGGAAAGCCACAGAAACTGGAATCTCCAGGTTTTTTTTCACCTAATTAAGCTCCCAATAATTAGTTATGCTATGCGTTTACTCATGAACTTAAATTATGCGAGTCTTGACAGTGGTTGAAAGTGGAGAAAACTGGAGCGTAGGCCAAAGGCAGCTGTTTTGCATTGGAAGAGCTCTACTGAAGAAAAGCAGCATTGTTTTTCTGGATGAAGCAACTGCATCGGTTGATTCTGCAACGGATCGTTTGATACAGAATATCATGAATGATGAATTTAAAGAGCAGACTGTTGTTACAATAGCTCATAGAATCCATACTGTAGTAGACAGTGATTTGGTGTTGGTGATGAGTGATGGTAAGCTGAGTATATATGTTTATCAAGTGATGGTATTAATCATATTGGTGCATGCCTGTTTTGTTGAGGTTTTAATGGACATGATACATAACAAAGTTTGTATTGATTTGAGCAGGAAGAGTAGCAGAGTATGACACAGCAACTAACTTAATGAAAAGAGAGGATTCTTTCTTCTCCAAATTGATCAAGGAGTATGCTACGAGATCACAGAGCTTCAACAGCTAGCATGCCATCTTGTGAGGAAATCTGTTTGCAATAGTTGTATCAGTGGCAAATCTAGAAATCCTTTTAAATTCAGTTTTACTTATTTCAATGATATTATGAAATATTTTAAATAATAAATAAAAATTTATGTAAAATTCATCTGAAATATTGATTTTTCTAAATGACGTTAAAACTCACATTTTATAAATATAAAGACCTTTCAGATAGACAACCCTAGAGCTCGAGAAACTCGCGTGGTCTGTAAAACGCCGATGCCTAGTTGCCGACAACGTTCCTTGTGATCGATTCATGTGAACCTACATCCGTACTTGTGAGTTATGAACCCTCCTCTCTCCTCTCCCGCTTCTAGAAACCAAAAACGCGCCCGTCAAGACCAACCGAATGCTGTGCCGATGAGTGCAGACCTTGACATGTTCGATACGGAAGCAAAACAACCTCAACCTAAGACACGGAATTGTACGCGTCCAAATTGTATGGTGGCCCTGAACCGGTAGACGTAACTATTGACAATACTCGAACTCAAGGGAAAGTAAGAAAATTAAAATTCAGGGAGGTACTCCTGAAATTCCATTTAAGCGAGTTATCTTGGCAGAAGACTTTCAAGAAAATTTAAATGAACAATGGATAGATGCAATTTTGATCAAAGTGTTAGGAAAACCGTGATTTTACCTGGCAATGGTGGCAAAGCTCGACATGTTATGGGGGCTCTGAGGAACCCGCCAGATGATTGATCTATGGGTTAAAAACTTTGTTGATTTATTATATTGATTGTTTATTTGATAAAATTTATTTTTATTTTATTTTTTTATTTGACGAATTCTATACTTATTTAATTAAAAAAAATGAATTTAACATCTGATATAATATAAAATTAAGTCACCATAAGTATATTTATCATTTAATACGATAAGTAACTGAAATTTATATGGTCACATTGGAGTAGTTTTTGATTTGAATAAGTTGTGAAGTTGGGCATAAGGGTATGAAAGTGGCGGCAAAACGAAAGGTAAAGAAGTGAACAATTTAGGCACGGCTACATAAGAGTGAATTCTTCTAATTGTATTGTTTTCTAGTCTTTTGCACTCTTAACAATGATTCCTCGCAAGCGCCCTTCGAAATCCAGCAAGCCCTTTCTTCCCCCATTCGCCAAACTCCCTGAAACCACCACCACCACCGCTTCACCGGAGGAGCCACAAACATCGCCGGCAAATTGTGTTTCTTCTTCTCCACTCGACACAACGGTCGCGTTACTAGCTCAAGCTGGTTGCCCTCTCACAGATCATTCCCCTCTCTGCATTTCCTCCGATTCCTTCACTTTCCGACGCCTGCTACACGCCAAGCTTTCCCTCGATTCCGCCCTACGCGTTCACTTCCTCCAAGGATTTTCCGATTACATTGCTTCCTCCGATCATTTCCGCCGGTTACTTCTCATTCTTCTCCTAGCCATTTTACTCATACATTACTGTCTGTCTTTTATTAGCAATTATGCAACGATGAACCGATTCATTTACTTTATTGTATGTTATGTTCATTCCTGAGGTGTCTTATATATCTATTTGATTATGTGGAATGTTAATTTGCATTTAGCAATTATGCAAGGGTTTTGCGATCAACCTGTTCTCTTAATTTACTTTACTGAGGCGCAAGGGCTTTGCGATAAACCGATTCATTTACTTACTGTATGTTATGTTGATTCCTGAGGTGTCTTATATATTAGATTATGTGGAATGTAATTATGCACTTAGCAACACCACCACTAGGAGTTATTGCTGTTAGAGAATTTATTAATACAAGTACTATATGTTACTATACGGATTCATTCTGCACATCTCTAGATGAGATATTAACATTTTCATGATTTCAGAAATTGAGAGAATTAATGTATACAGACTCATTCCACACATTCCTTTACTTGGTTGAGATTTGCATATATTTAAGAAACACGTAAGTCCAGCATTGTGGTATGCTGCATCTTACTTGCACTTATTAACTGACAAAGTTCATGACAATCCTTTGTATATGTCGTATCTTACATGCATAGAAATTTGATTCCGGATTTTACTTAAAACTCAATGCTGTTCTAGTTTCCAACATCTCGAACTCAATGTTCTATCATCTCAAACATTTTAGTTTTATGTATCCTGAAATTAATGTTGTTTGGTGTGAAGTACTGTTTGCCTGATTAGAGCTGTTCCATTCTCAAAGAAATCATTTAAGGTCCTGGTGGACAAGGCATTGTGAAAATGTCATTCTTACTTCCTTCTATTGGGTAACAAAACATTGAGAAACCATATGTTGAATTTTATATTGCTTCGACAGCTTGGTACAACTTTTGGTTTATTGCTGGGAATTGTATTATGTTTACTGTCATATGAGAAGAAGTTAGATGTTAAAATTGCCGATCAATATGTGAAATGCATGCATGTTGTTACGCACACAAGGGCTACTCGTACTATAGACTATTTTGTCTTATTGCATGTATTTGAAATAAGAGGCAAGTGTTTTATTTTGTTCAGAGACATTTTTTTTCCTTGAGATATTTTATCCCATTGCCCTCTAGTCTCTTGTTCCATCATGATTTAACTCTTTGAACTATAAATATGCGATATTCGGTAACTGCAGGGTTTTGTTACCTTGCCATCGTGAAAGTTCTGGTGCAGTAAGAAGCGATAGCTTGGTCCGGTTACTTTTATTGGTAGAGCCCATCCAGCAAGATGTTCAAGACATGTTGCTTGAGAAACTTCCTCAATATTTTAACACGGATGCTCCTGCTGGAGGATGTGGGATCACATGCTCATCACGGCTGGATGAGGATGTATCTAGGTTGATACTGAACCAGTTCCGATGGCTTGACTTTCTGGTGGATTCAGATGCTTTTGCTGAAAAACTGCTGCAGGTGTTATCTATTTGTCCTCATCATCTTAAGGTAGAGGTTATTGGGTCAGTGCCAGAGATATTCGGGGACCAAAACAACAGTACTGTGGTCAGTTCGCTACAACAGATGCTCCAAGAGGATTCTTCCATCATTATTCCTGTGTTGGATTGCTTTTCAAACCTCAATCTGGATGATCTCTTGCAAGACCAGGTAGATATGTTGGGGTGGATGGAACTGCTTGTTTATTCTTTTATAATTATTTTTCCACGTCTTTCTCCTGACATATAGATGTACTTTTGTCCTTTTTATTGTTTTGAATCTTCCTCAGGCGATTATGATAGCTTTATCCTGCATAAGGACCATAAATGCTGAGCATATGCCGTACCTACTCAAATTTTTGCTGCTTTCTGCAAAGGCATCAAATGCTGGGCGAATAATTTCACAGATTCGAGAAGAGCTAAAATTTATTGGTGGATCTTACAAGGGAACCTCGCAGAATAGTAAACTCAAGGGAAAATCACTTCTAGATAATACAGAAGCTTCAATTCTTGATGCACTGAGAACTAGTCTCCGTTTCAGAAAGGTGAGGTTTGTATTAGTCTCTGTTCTCTTCAACTGAAATTTACTGAATTGAACTGTTGTATAAATTATAACTAAGCAGAGCTGAACTGAATGGAATTGAACTGGACTGAATGGAATTGAACTGAACTGAATGAGTTCTCAGTTGAAGAGAATAGAGCCTTACTCCCCATTAATTTGCTTATGTACTTTCTTGCCACATATGATAGCTGTTTACTTCAATTGTTCTGCTATTTCAGATGCTTTGCCAAGAGATACTGAAGGAGCTGAAAAACACTAAGGAAGCTCGTAACCATAAGGTGATTGACATATGGTTACTCACGTTCATATTCATGAACAATGAAACTTTGCAAAGAAACACAGAAAATTTATTCAAGAAGAAAATTCTTAATGGTAGCTTTCAAGAAAACATGATCGATCAATGCATTCATGCTGTTAAGGATTCATCTGAGGTATGGAGCTTTCTGTAGCATTCTTGATTTAAGTTTTTGGTGCCTTTTCAATGGGAAAATCCAAAAATGGTACCTTAAGTTGGAATTTATAGTGCACTGATTTTGCTTAATTAGACTATGAATAAGACATATTTCGAGCATTTGTTTACTAAATATTATTGCTAGAAACCTATGTAAAGCATACTATCGATATGGTGAATTACATTTCATTTTCTTTTACGTACTTTCAAAATTGGCGGAACACTGTAAATTTTGACTAACAGAGTACAAAAATTGGACAAGAAGTATACAAAACGTACATAAATTAGACAACAACTTGAGGTACCAAAAACAGAAGTGTCACAACTTAAGGCACCATTTTCGGATTTCCCCTCTTCTATGACATATCCATTAAGCCTGGCTCTGATTTTTCCATTGCTGTAACTAGGTCTACCTCCCTCCGTTCCTGTCATTATCTGCGTGCCTATTGACCAGCAAAGAGCAACGAGCTCAAGAATTTGGGATGCACATGTATGTATGTCTATTTGAAGAATTCTGCGATCGTTATTCAAGACAAGAAGTGAGCCTCTTTTTGATACTGACCATCTATTTCTATTGTATTCTGGTAATATAAATTAGACTTCCTGTCATGATCAGAGTCCTAATAATAGGCATGTGATTGAAGGTTCTAGGGGCATTACTAACTCATGTCGGCTCTGGTATTAGCTATGAAGTTGGTGCTGCTTTAGACGCGATGGTTAATTTGGCCAACAGGAAGTCTCAGGAGTTGATTTCATTATCTTCTCATATAAATGGTAAACTGACCACTTCCATTTTAATTTAAAGGAAACTTAATCCTGTCATTATATTCGTCTAAATACTGTTTTAAATATGGTCCTCTTTCACAGGTTTATTGGATTACCTAGAGAGCTTTAGTGTCGAGAGCCTCCGCAAGGTCTTTGTTATTCTGAGTGTTTTTTATTTTTTTGTTGGCATATCTTTTCTTGTATCTTCATACATGAGAATCTTGCTTTTTGCAGGTGTATGAAGTTTTCACCCTTCTTGCAGTCTCTCCTAATTCAGGGGCACACCCTTATGGATGCTCCATTGCGAATGAACTTCTAATGATTTTACGAAAACAAGTAAATTGGAAATCTTATGCCCTTTGGTTCCCTGACTTTACATATTACATTCTTTTAACGATCCGATCCCCTTTCTCCCCTTGTGTGTGCTACAATCTTGTGCATTTTCTTCTAAGTCAGGAATTAAGTGCGTCTGTTCCTACACTATAGCTTCTGATATTAGCACTTATAATGATATGGACAGGAATTACTTAATTTCAAACTTGTGTATAGATCTATTGTTTAGCATCTCATGTTCAGTTAAGCACTCCTGCAGAGGATATATAAGCTTATAAACTAAGTGTAATCATGTGGTACTGAAATGACGAATGAAAATACAGCTACAACATAAAGGCGGTAGTAAACATATCAGACTTCCTTGTACTCAGTTAGCAAAACTGATAGCTAAGATGAAACTTTCCGAAATATATATTGTTCCTGCTGAATTGGCATACGCAATTGCTTAGGCTTTCACCAGACTCACAGGTTTTTTTTCCGGAAAATGCTGAACATGAGCTGCAATTTGCTGCAAAGCTGTTCTTCCTGTGAATGACACTGGAAACTTGCTGAAAACATATCAAGTGAAAAGCAACAATCTGTTGTTAAGTGCTGTTCCTTTTCTTGGAATGGCAAATATTTATTATTTTGTTAGTATTACAATTTGCATGGAAATGCTGGGAAGGGAGATCAGTTGCAATTTTTATTAATATCATTAACTACCAACTGGCTTATTAGTATATATATTCATGTATGCACGTCTTATATTGGTAAAGTGGAACTATGTGGCTAAGATAAGGGATATCTTATCTTAGCTCAGAATAACCAAGTGCCAGAGATTGCTGAAAGGGGAAATGCTGAAGTAACAGAAACAAAACTTTGGTTAGTGTTTGAACAAATGGGAGAATTGTTTTGAGAATATGGCCGAGGGTAAGAACAATTAGGGAGACGTAGAAGGGGCTAAGTGGAAGAATACAGCCAGGCATTTGGAATAATATAGAGATAGAGACAAATAAATTTGAGTGAGAGACTCATAATGAGTGTACAGTACTTACCAACTTACCATAATACCATCACTATGCACAATGTCTAGAATAAATCTAGTAACTGATTTCTCAGCAATCAATAATCTATACTGAGTCAATAAACAAGTAAACTGACATAATAGGACAGTGCATAATATAAGATACTAAGATAGTAGTTTGCAGCAACTAGCAAGCTAATGTTTCCTTCACCGATCCATATCTCATGACCAAGGTTGAGAAACTGGTTTTATAGCTTTTAGGCCTGCTTTAGTTCCCTGTCATTCTTACAATGAACAATTTTGTTTAGCTAAGTTGGGGTTTTAACTCTTTTATTATAAATAATGTAGTACATACTTGACTCTTAAATTAATAATAGTGTTCCAGACTTCTAATATAAGCACTGAAAATATTTACCTGCATAAATTTAGTCGTTGTCTTAATCCTATATAATCGTTTTGTTTGTTAGAGGTGTCCTTGTTGAATGTCTTTAACTATGACCAGATAAATAGTTCTGATCTGATCTTCAAGAAGATGGGCCTCATTGGAACATTGAAGATAGTTTCCTATCTTGCAAATACAAACAACGACTCTGCTCCACCTATTTCACAGGTAGATCTATCTATATTGACAGGTTCACTTTGTAGATCCCTTTCTTTATCTTTTACTTTTCATTCGTTCTATGAGGTTTATGTGCCAGAGTGCCGGGTGTTACATATTTTTCGCCATGCTGTTCAGCTCTATGGACTGGCTAGTAACTTAAGATATGTAAATGTTTTTTTTGTTATGTCATTTAACATATGCTCCTACTGATTACTTTTTGTTACAAATACCCTTTGGGTATGCTAAGTTGATTATCGAACTCAGCCATTGATGTCCTACAAATGGAACAAAATTTAGTACACCTGTACGTCCTTTTATGTCATATAAGCGAGTTCCCATTGAATGGATTGTAGAGTGAATGAGTGATGGCTCATATATCAATATGTGTTAGTGAAAAATTATATCGAGTCCAAATTATTCTATGTAATGACTCCTTGATCTATCTACTAATAGCAGTATTGTAAATATTCTATAACAACCATATGTTAATATTAACAAGAACCTATTAGATTAGCTAAAATATAGGAAGATAGATTTATAAGATATTTATAAATTACTACTGATTCAGTCCATTACATTTTATTGTGATGTCAAAAGAATTTTACTTCTAATTCCCTATCTTCTGCACCAGTGCACCTCTAATGTCTGGCTGTCCACTGACATGTGGTATGAGTATATAACAGTATAACTGACACCATGAAATGTCCAAACACTAGTTGTCTGGTACCATGCTATAAGTCAGTTACTTTAGAGTCAAACGTTTTGATCACATTGAAATTAGACACAGGTAGCAAGTTATAGTTTTATATGAAAGCTAAAGTCCTGTGATGGTGTTTTTTGATTTGAGAGAGGGTGGTAAACTCATATTGCATGAATTTAGCGTATTCATTTTTGCTATAAACTCTGTTATAAGTTCTGGGCTATTCCATACAACTGTGACTATCAACATTAATCTTGAGTTGCAGCTCTGTGATCCTGCTTTATACTATTAGTAGTATATATGTTTCATAATTATGAGATTTCGTGTACTCATCTTGTCCATTTTTTTGTAGAGATCAAATAATGATGAAGCATTGGAGCTCTTAAAGATATCTCTAGACTCTTGCAAACAGCTGCCTTTACCACTGATAATGTATTATGAAGAACTGGTTTCCACATTAGAAAGTCAAACACTTCATCCGATAGTAATGGAATGGTGAGTTATAGTTTAGAGATCTTGGACCTGAGATTTTTTACTTCGCGTTGTTAATTCATGAATAGTATTTAATTTTCAATGCTCGACAAATCTAATAAGCTATTTCTTGTCTGTGTCCAACAATGATTTTCACTCTAGAAGCCAAATGTTTTTTTTTCCAATAATTTTGGATCTGTGACGGTGAGTATTGAGTAATGAGTAATAATTAGAGGTCTTTGAGTCATGATTTGAGACTTGAAGTTGTTAATGCATGAAATGTTTTGCTATTTTAAATGCTATATATATATAAAGAACTATTTCATGCATTAACAACTTAGCAGTAATATTAAATCCTAGACCCTGATCTTGGTCAATATAACAGTTTATCAAATCACATTCCTGATCTTGCTGTATGTCATTACTGCTCTTTACTCTAACAAGTTACAATCAAATCCCAGATTAATCTTGCCTTGTGGGCTTGAAAAAAAAAATTGAGTAACTGTAAAAATAGTACACACGGAACAGTTGTAGTCTAATATGACATTTGAAATAATTCAAAATATTTGCACTAATCTTATCTTGATTTATTTTTCACTCGTCAAACATATTTAACCAGTGATGGAACCTACCATATTCTCTACAGGGTTGGAAAACATGCTGGGGAGTTTGAGTCTATGTATTTGTCTGATCTTGACAATGGCGTTTTAGCCTCGCAACCCTTCTCTTGTGGATTGGAAGGTGGAAAAAGATAAATCTGTCTGATCTTTCATATAGTTACTAGTTTAATTATTTTCAGAATGCAGGCTGTTTGTAGATTGAAATAATTCTTTTATCTTTGCAGGTGAATTATGGATGAACCTTGATGGAGATATATCTCCTATATGCTTGAACATTATGTCACTAGTAATCCAATCGTCTAGGTACCTTTTCTGTTCACTCTGCATGATTTGATGTATTAAATTTGATTAGTTCATACCTTGACATCAGACAGACCAAACTATATTAAATGTCAAGATTCCAAAACCTGCTTCAGTGTATAGAATTCCAAGTCCCAAGAGCACAAGCGAACCAAATGGATTCCATGAAATAACTAGTGTACTGCAAACGATGCATTGTAAAAACACAATACTCAAAGATAGCTTCTGTTAGGCAAAATAGCTGGTAGCTACTGACCTAGTTACTTTTATATGGAGAGGCGCTGTAACTTATTAGCTGCTAAGATAGCTTGCTTGTTAAATATGCTATTTTAAATATAAATAAGCTAGCTTATATTTTCGATAAGCTATTTGAAGTAGCTTATCAATTTTATAAGTTCGCTGATAAGCTAGTATTAAACAGAGCCATAAAATGAGAAAACTCTAGATGATTAAACACTTAAATTAGGATTTTACCAAGCTCAATTTATACCTCAGCCCTCAAACGACAAACTTAGAGATAGGTTTTCAGCACTTACCTAGAACGGTTTGGTGGAATTTCGGGCAACAGAACACAACATCATAGATGCCAACACACGAAAGACACTGGACTTTAAAAAAAAACAAAGTGTGATGGCTACTTTCATGGGGAGGTTCTGGCCATGGAAGCATCAGTGTATACTTTGCTACAACCACGTGAAGGAATACATTTGGAAAATTGATGAGATAATCTAGGGAAAGAGCAGTTTTTCCACTAGATATGGAAATTCTGCTTTTTTTTTAACATAAAAACCCACATACACTTTAATAAAAATCTACAGACCCTAAATAACCCACATACCCTCAATAAAAACACACAGACAACGTAAAAAGCCACATACCATAAATAAAACCCACAGACAATACGTAAAAACCCACATACACTGAATAAAATTTCACAGACCTTAAACAAAAAAAGCGGAATTTCCATATCCAATGGAAAAACCGCTCTTTCCCTAGACTTTGTAATACTTGTATCCAGGTATTTGGTCTATGATACTTAAGTGAATCTGACTACTATATGAGAAGGAATACATGTGTAGAAAGGATTTGATTAAGAAGAGTACTTATATTACCTCGACTGATTTCAATGTGCAAGTGCAATGGCCCTATAAATACAACCCTGGATAGTGATAAAATTTAGCATAGCAAAAGAAATGGAAACAGACAGATAATTAAGTCGCATGCTAGGGAGAAACGGGGAGAGAGATGCCATCATGCTTCTGGCAGCAATCCGCTAGCTGCTTTTACTCATCAGTAAGAACATGGTCCTAAATTTATGCCCTGAACAAAGCATAAAACCCAAAATAGTTTCCTTTAGAACTTGTCAAACCTTCATATTTGCATGCATCATCTTGAGTTCTTGATCCGATTGCAGTATTTGGTTAAATGATTTTGCTTTAGTCATGATTTACTGGCATTAAAGTTGTCATATATTGTTAGGTGCAGATCCGCTTCACTGCTACAAGTTCTTCCGACAAAGTTTGTTTTACTTTCAGCAGTAAGTATTAGTAGTAGTAGTATGTTCATCACAAGTAATTTAATTTCAAATGATCATATCTCATTAATGTATTCCATTTTCTTTAGGTTGAGAGTCTGACAAACCAAGGGTCCCTTGGTGGCATTGATGCTCTTCTTGGATGTCCTATTCACCTTCCTTCCTCTAAGGTTGCTCATATGTTCATAGATTTGGTTTTAGAAATCTCGTAAACTCCAGCTAGTCCAATGCTACGAACTTCTGGTAGTTGCCATTTGCTCATGCATTTAGATTCCGTTAACCTTTTTATTTTGCTTCCCCCCAGCTGAATTTCCACTATTTTGGATTCCATTTTTTGGCCTTTGACCTTTTTGCGGCTGTCATTGATATGAAAAATAGAGTTGCTTGCTGTGTTAGTTGAATGGCATAGGCCATTGTTTGACCGTACTTGCTCAGAAAGAACTAGGTCTGCTGTTTCTTTGTGTCTCTGTTGCCTGCATGTTTCCTGCAATGATATGTTTATGGCTAAGCAATTGAGCCAAGAGTGGCTTTGGTACCAGAAGTTGAATCAAAAGAAATTTTATATTGGACCAAAAGAAGGAAAAAGAAAAAATCCTTGACTTTACTAGTGACTAAAAAGGCCATGAATCGAGCATCAGTATAATATATTCTGAAGCACTAGTTCTCCAATATATCAGGAAATAAGGCGCATAAAAGAGTGCTCTACAGAAAAAGTCCTTCAAATACCTGAGACTTGCTTACTAAAATTTCAGGAACACATGCCATTTGTGGTACTTCATGTCATTTTGGAAACACTGGTTGGTGGGTAGTTTCTGAAAATTTGAAAATTAACTATGGTTCTTTCAAGTCAGATCTTGTATGACTACAATAATCTTGAATATGTATGCTATTCTTTGCAAGCCCAATAATTAGGAGATCATATGTACATTGTTTTCGCATGATCTGTTTACTAATTAAAGTTCTTGATGTGAACTCTATTTATTTATTGCACAGCTGGAGCATATTAGCCATGGCCTGGTGAAGTGCAGGCAGCAATTAGAACTATATGATTTTATATTTTATTTCTGTATCAATAGGGGTAAAAAGGTGTAAGAGTTGATAATAGCATCCTTGTTAACTAATGATACTTGAACTCAGTATATTTAATGATATGAGAGTTAATCATCCTTTTATGTGATGCACAAGTTACAAATATCATCCCATAATTTTTTTCGGTGTAATGATCTACAACCTTGTGATTTATTATATGCATGTTGTTAATTGCTACCCGACATATATGCCGACTGCCCTTCTCCTCTTGATTGGCAGCTGTTCTGTGATTCTTCCTGGGAGTCTTTGACATCAAAACAGAAGCAAATAGCTATTCTTTCTCTCTACTATGCTGCTAACTGGATGAGAGAACTGGTGATTTCATGGATATTCATTTGCTATTCAACTTCAGTTATTAATTGGTATGATTGCTTACTCTAAGAAGCAATTTTATCTATGCAGCTGAATGCTTTTTCTATCCAAGTTGTCAACGAATGTGATGTCATTAGCCAAGCAACGAAGGAAGAGATAGTCATGAAGCTGTTTAAACGCCTGAGGAACCTTGTGTATGTTCCTGGACCTACTAAGTAATTTAAATGATATTTTAATTGAAAAAGTATGTTTTACACAACTGGAGATGTGAACTGGCATTTCTTATAATTTGTACGTGTTGTATGTTTGTAAAAGCATGACAATCTAGTTCCGCAATTAGACTTACAGATTCTTGAATTTGTTAAGCTCAGTAGGTGGCATCTTACATCTTCTTTCTCTAGTCATCTTGTTTCCGCAATAGACCTCACCTCAAGATGGTTTTTTTATGTTTATCTATTTATTTATTTATCTATTTTTATTACTGGATCTGTAGGAAACAATAGAATTAAATTTATCTATATCGTAAACTTGCTTCTAAATAAAGCAGCAGAGATGTTCCTTTCACTTCAGTGAGTGCCTTTTAATCAGATAGTCTTCTATGCCATTCTACAATCGTACATTTTGGACATGATGCTGTTGATGCAATAGTCACATTAGGTATTGAGGATACTAGAGTGCATTCAGTTTGCTCAAATTATATGATATATAAATACCTTGCAAGTTGCAAATAACTATGAGACTTCTCGAGTTTTATTTTAGTGAAATGAATTAAACTAATGAACAGGTCATGCTCAATAATTTATTACCACAGAACTAGAAGATTGATCATGGTAGCTGAATTAACTAGTAGTGTACCATTAAATTGAGTAGGAACTTTTATTGCAGTACGAATGCTGACCTCTGTTCTTGTTGTTGTACTTTCTACCTTGTTAATTCAGTGGATAACAAGAGTTTGATGCTGCAGGTTTGTCGAATATCTATTGAACCACTGTCTCAATCTGCACCCTGTACTTCTTCCAGAGCTCTATCCTAATTTGGAATCCCTAACACTTAATGAGCTTGATTCCACGGAAGACTTGGATAAAATGAGTCAGCGTTTTAAAGGCAGTGAAAGCACATCATACTGTAATAGGAGAAACAAAAGAAAACTTTCATCACCATTAGCCAATTCAAAAGCTGAACCAAATCTTAAGCAGCAAAAGATAGCTGATGTCTGGCGGAAAGCAGGAGTCTTTACCACCCAAGAAGCTGCCAAAGAAAGATTGGCAAATACCTCTTCGGATACAACCCAGGTTGATTCAGATGGAAATCAAACTAAATCCTCCAGTGTGCCACAAGATATAGAAGTTACGTTACCTGCCAAATGCCTGGACACACAAAAGTACAAATTCAGGCCTCTGTCAGTTGACTGTCTTTCTGTTCTTATGCGATTTAAGGTATGTCTACTCTTGCACGTATGTTGCCTGTATGCATCCATCTTTTTTTGTCACTCCATTTTTTGTTTTTTCGAAGTTTTTCTAAATTTAGGTTGCGACATTAAGCTTTTGTCTATCTGTAAATCAAGTCAAATATGGAAACCTTAGTTACCATCTGGTGTCGTGCAGAAGCCAACTAGTTCCAAGAGGGACTTTCTATGAGTTAGTTGTCTCATTGGGTATATCGGTTTGCTAATCAATTTTTTTTTCTATGAATGTTATGCCAGGACAGTGCCATGTACCTAGAATAGGAAAAGAAGAATGTGATAAGAGTTACATTACACCTTTACACCTCAGGCAGATGTGCTGGATACTTCATCTGAATTTCTTATAAGAGGACTTCCTATGAGTTAGTTGTCTCATTGGGTATATCGGTTTGCTAATCAAATGTATTTTTATGAATGTTAGCCAGGACAGTGCATGTACCTAGAATAGGAAAGAAAAATGTGATAGAGTTACATTACACATTTAGACCTCAGGCAGATGTGCTCGATACTTCATCTGAATTTCTTATAAGCAAATTGTGCAATGCAGGTGGTAACTGCAAACAACTTCTGAATTTATCGGAAATCAATGTCTAGTTTGGTCAACAATATGTTTATGAATAGAAGATGCTAATTAGTACTTGATATGTCAGATTGGAGCTGATATCTGCAGCAAATCTCCATTTTAGAAGGTTCATTTGAAGCTGTGATGTCAAGTCATTTGACTTTATGAGATAAACTATTCATGAGCATGTTTCCACACGTACTCATTAGGGATGTGTGAATTCTGTGCTAATTCACACTCCATGACTTTCATGATGTTCAGATCTCATGTTTCACAATTTTAAACTCAGAATATTTCCAGACATGTAACTATTGTTGCTCCAGAAGGAAATATGCTTCTTGTCAGCTGTGAGTTATCAGAAGAATCTCAAAGTGATCTAACCTTCTCCTGTTCTCCTTTATATGCAGAATAATGAAGGTTCGTGTTGTGCAGACCCATATGCTCAGGTCTCTCTCTTTCTCACCCTTATGTGTCCTGAAATTTTGCTGTGCAATGATGTCTTGATGGATCAATGCATAGGCCAAAACCATGTATTCTTCCACTTTGCACTGTATTGGGCTTTCAGCAACGTTATATTTCAACATACTATTATAATTTTTTTGCTTAGTTAACTGTTTGTTATTCTATTTGTTGTAGTTTCCCCTTCAGGTGTATCTCCTGAGGGATCTCCAGAAAAAGTTGGACCATTTAAGTCCTACAAGTAAAAATGGTCAAGCAAGGTGTTCAAATGCTTCGGCTGGATTTGGGAAGATGAAAGCATTAGACAGCTTGAAAAAAATAGAATCATCATTTCCGTTTATCAGGAAAAACTTTGATCGTGCAGTACTTGTTATAATTGAAGGTCAGTAGCCCATTTGTAGCTAAAGCTCTAGGGATATTCTCCTAACAGATTTCAACTTTAGGTGCTGAAACTTGTGAGGATCACTGGAATATTCAGTCTAATTTGTCTGCAAATCCGGAGATTATGAGTACATTAGTATCTGCATCAGCAACAGCCAGTTTAGTATCAGTTTTCAAAGAGACACTTCGCTGCTTTAGCAAGGTGATACCCCAATGACTAAAGTGTTACACATCACATCTAATAGTTAATCACATTGGAGGAATTTAATCCCCTCTCTGGTCCTTACTGTTCTTTCCTAGTTCAACTATTCATTTCGTTTTTTTTTTTTTTTCAGTCTGTGAGCACCACTATAGCAAATGTAGTACTTAATATTCCAATTTTTTAATGGTCACATTTTAGTTCCACCCTTTGTTTGCCATGTGCAGATTATAAATCTGCCAGACGTTCAGAAGGAAAAGGGTCTCCTATCAGGTATTCTCCAGGCATTCCAGCCAACGGAGAGATCTGACTGCTTTTTCGAAGGAGAAAATTTGAACCTTTCACTTGGAAATATTGACTACTTGTACGTTGGTGCTTTCATATTCCTTGGAGGTGTCTTTGATGATGGTATGTTAGTCATAATTCTATTTTTTTAATGAGAAAGTATAGAATTCTGAAATCATTTGTAAATTATTCTGTTTGCAGCAATCTCCCGTTCATTTATGCTCGCTACAGAAGTCTTGCTGACTTTAGAGTTTATCATTTCATCCATTCGTGTGTTCTTAAATACATCTACATTTGAGAATGTGAGAGATGGTCGCATTGGATTTAGCAAGGAAGTAGATCCTCTTCTAAGCAACAAACTGGGAAGTTATGCTAAGAAAATCTTGATGCAAAAGTGTGATTGGGATGATACTGATGACAGTTATAAAAATAAAGTGAGCTTGCTTTCCTGTACAGGTCAATTTGATGTAAAATATGAAGCATATATATATATATATATATATATATATATATATATGCTAGAGAAATAGTAATAGTTCTTTCTTGCATTGTAGGGGGAAATGGTACAGAGGATACTCCGCATTTACTTGGAGAACTGCCATTCAAGTTTAGATTTGCTGAATGACCTTGCCTGCTCCGTTTTGCCTCAGGTGCCCAAGCATTATGCAAATTTCACATATACATGATTTTATTTAAAGCAGTGCAAGTCCTCTTCTACAGTTTTAGAGAATCTGTCTAGTGTTAAATTTTCCCATTAGAGTTTTGTACACGGTTCACATGCTTACAAATTGACCGGGGATACTGCACATGAAAGGTTATGTATAACCTAAATGAAGTTGTTCATTATATGTTTATTATATCTATGTATATAATATTAGGTATCTGCATCTGGAAGTTCCAGCGGAGATGAAAATCAGGCCTTTCCTACCCTCTGCCCAGGAACATTTGATATATGGTATCGTGTCATGGTAATCTGCTTCCATTTTTTTTTTTTTTAAATTTCTTATTAGTGAAGTTATATCAGATTAAAAGAGATGTTAATGATGCATTTCTATGCAGCATGAAGTGAACCTTTCCAACCTTAACAATTTGGTAAGCTGTGAGTTTCCTGTATTTCAAAATGAGAATTCTGTGAAGTCATCATAATGGGGTTCCAAATCGTACTTATTGCGATGTTTCTTCTTTAGGTTAAGGAAATTGGACTTTTACGAAAGCCAAGAGGTGGACCTGAAGTGGAGAAACAACAAACGCTCCTTGACAAAACTTTGCTTTCTGTTAATGTGGTGGTCTCCCTTATCAACCTCTGCAGGACTAGAGACAAGGTGATTCCTTTTTCTTTTCTATTCTTTTTGTTTGTCCACTTTGGAAGCTAACGCATACCAGTTGTTAACTTTAAAATGATTAATCTAGGTGAGTATTCGTGCAATGGCTATTAAGTATGGCGGAAAGTTTATGGACTCTTTTCTTAAAGGTAGCATCTTGCTTGATTACTTTGTCTTGAGTTCCCAATATGGCAATAATGCAAATTTATCATATAGCTGTTGTGCTTTACTGGTAGATGAGGGCCATGAGGCCCACTTGCTCTGTAGTTTGGAGTTGTGTTTTGTTCTCTCTTCTTATATTGAGTCCTAAATGATCATCTAACCTAGGTCACATTATTCGCGCAAAGTATGTGGTGCTTTGCGTTCTGTTTGCGAATTCATGATCTAGCATGTGCATTACATACGCACTAATATGCATGCAGTCATTATACATCCACGTGTACCCATGCTCACACACTGGCAAGCAGGAATCTTATGTAGGTCAGTGATTGAAATCCCGGAGAAAACTTGTGATTTTCGGATATTTGTAGGATTTTGGGTTACTATATTATACTCCCTCCGTCCAGGTTCATCTTCCCGTGGGGTCGGACACAAGTTTTAAGAAAAAATTGAATAAAGTAGGAGAGAAGGTCATAAAGTAGGACTAAGAGTGAATAAAGTAGGCGAGATGGTGATAACATAAGGAAAAAGGTAAATAAAGTAGGAGAGAGATTTTCCATTTAATGGATGGAAAGATGAAGTTGAGACGAACCAAAATGTAATACGAGAAGATGAAGCTGGGACGGAGGGAGTATATTAATTAGAATTTCAATATAGATATTTCTGGTTATGAGGACTCTAGTTAAATCTAACCTAGTGTAGGTTGAGTTGTTAGCCTATAAATAGGCTAATATATAATCCAGTCCTGGAGCTTTTTGTTTTGCCTAAGCTTCTCCTTCAGAATAATGTTGTTCGGTGGGCTTGGTTGATTTAGTATGATCTGTTTAGTAATTAAACAAGTGGAGTAAGGCTCTATGCTATGTGAAAGTAAAGAGCAATAAAGGTGAAATTGGGATGAGGGCCATTCCTTTAAGAATCACAAATCATGGTATATGATATATACACATGCATATCTCTTAAAATCAATTTTTCTTGGGTTGTTGAAGTATGTTAATGCACCTATGCTTTCCAGCTTTTGATTTCTTACAAGACCAATTTCAGACGCACAGAGAACTAATACTTCAGATGGTAAGAGGCTCAAATATATTGCTGTTGCTGGTTAGAGCAGTTTGTGGAATATCTGTTCTCATGAGTTTCCCTTGGATTCCTACAGATTACAGAACTTCAAAAAGCAACAAGAACCATTCAAACATTATGTTCTGAGGCGAAGGTTAGTTGACAAATCTACAGCTTATCCATGAAAAAGAATTTACTTCTGACACGAGATTACTGTTTCATTGAAGGGTTTAAAACAAACTGCTATAACTGTCAAAATTCCTGCCACTAAGAGATCAATGGAGCGATTCTTGTTTCGTGTGAAGGCTCTTCTTTACAAAACGCAAAGTGGATTCTCCTTCTGGATGGGTAAGAATTGTTGGATCTTGGAGTTTGGTCTGAATGGAGCTATCAGATAATCTTGCAAGTGATTGAGGGCTTGTATTCTACCTCTGTTGACACTGATCTTGAATTCCTTCAGGCAATCTAAAGCATAAGGACTTGATGGGACATGTAGTGAGCTCTCAAGCTTACTTGGATGAGGAGAATGATGATATAACAGATGATCCAGCTGAAACTGTTGTCGAGGACCAACCTACATATGCTGCTACTCCATAGAGGTAATGAGGATTCTTATATGCCTGCATCTCCAACCATTAAACACGCTATTCATGAGTTTTAGTAAAAATGCCCTTAGTTGACACGACATCAACATGTGCCTTTGTGATAATGATATTGTTTACATTCTAATTTCCCGTCATTTCTAATACCATTGATGAATATTCATGTGCCTAGAAAATGCAGGTGAATTTCAACAACCACTTTGATCAAAATTAGAGGTGATTCATCTGCAACTGAAGCATATATATCAATTTCAATCGACACGTTCTCGTCACCATTTTTCAGGACATTCTGGATTTGTAACAAACTCCTTGCAGAGGGATTGAAAAGGCAGTAAATGATAACAGACACTGCACGATTCATGGAAGTATGGAACATACATATATCCGTACTCCCTCCAAATTGTAGAGAATGTCTAGTTTCCCTTTTAGTACATAAATGAATGTGTAATGACAAATTAGCGTCAACAAAGTGATTTTGTCCCAAATAGTTAGCATGTGTAGGCCTGAACATCGGTCTAAAATCGAACCGAAATTGAATTTTGTGTGTTTTGCCAGCTCGAATATTGATGTAATAGGTTCGGTTTGGGTTAACACCGATTTAGAAGATTCTATGATAAAAAGTAATCAAAGATAATATGTATTTGGATTTTTTTTTGACACATTCTTGAGCAAATTTAAGACTGACCTTTCTACTTGATGCAGATCCATTTCACCTCGAGGAAGCAGGTACAGAGAGAGGTCTTACTCTGGATCGCCTTACTCTAGAAGAAGCTGGAGTGGGAGCCCTGAGAGATCATATTGATGTTATTGTGAGATTGCTCTCGACTAGTCGATCAATTGATGATATTGATGAATCATGTGTAATGGATAAGCTGGTTACTTCATAGAAGTACACCCTGCTAGCTCCAGTAATTTATCTACAGTTCTTCACCTTTCTTCTCTTTTTGTTACATTTGTTAAGAAACATAAATCCATTTGTTTCAACTTTCAATCTTCAGCAATAGATTATTCTCCTAGTATAGTACATCAAATCAGCTAAACACAAAATTAGTTGGGACAACGTAAATGTGTCGCCATTCGGATACAATTTACATAAATAATCCATTTAATTGTCTTAAGCTTAGCAGAACCATCCACATTTGTCTCATGCCACACTATAGCGCGCATCATGTAAAATATAGAACAAAATCACACCACCCACATTTGCCTTGTGCCACACTATAGCCCGCATCATGTAAAGCATAGATCAAAATTACACAATACGCAACATATAGTTTCTCCTGTATGGCTGTATCAATATTTCAAGATTCTGTCATAGAAGAGTAACAATGCAACTTGGGTACAAGTTTATCCAAGTACTTCAATCTTAGAGAGAGGTTAGTAAGTCAAGCAATTTACAACAAGGATGTTACAAAACGATCATCATACTTATCATTCGTCTTAACAGATTTCATTCATACCAAACTCCAAAAAGAAAAAGAACCAAGGAAAACAAAATTATGAAGGAAAAGGAAAGGAAAGAAAGGAAAAGACAAAGGGGAAGCTCTGGTACAGGTCAATAACAGAATGAGAGAAGGGGGATTACCATCTTATCCATAGAACCCGTAGCAAGAAGCTGCAAAAGTTACATCCCAAATTGAGTATGTGAATAGTAAAATATTGTATTGATGGATTGAAGATAATATGCATACGTACATTTGGGACTGTACTATGATATGTAACCCTGCTGACTGCCTTGTCATGAGCATGAATAGTGAACCTTGGTTTAGACTGAGCGGATGCGTTTGAGCTAGCATTACGGATATCAAACCCAGAGACCATCCCATTTTCAAGACTGACCTGAGAAGCAATTAGAATGAGAGCACCTGTCAACACTGACAAAAAACATTGCCATGTTGACACATCTAAAATAAAGCGTTCTGGTATTGGCAAAGGATTATAATTGGCAAAAATTACATAAAGGTGAGAGACGAACCGCAAATGAGTGCTCAACATGAGGATCCCATGCAACGCTCTCGACATCAGCAGCAACTGACCATCTAAATACACTAATCTGCAAATGAGAATATGGATCAGAAATTTCAAATGTATGAGCAAAGCAGAATCTGAAACTGCATTAACTAAGAAGTCACTAATGTGCACAAGCAACAAGGAGATGGCTGCTACGCACCATAACCACCGAATGATCAAAAGATCCACTAAGAAGAACTTCAGGAGCAAAAGGATTCCAGGCGACTGCTTGGACCTAAAATTATACATAACAACATCAATGAATAATAGAGCTGACATTTTTGTGGTGTACGACATTGTCGAAGACTAGAAGTTATATTTGTTCTTTTTTGTCATTCAAAGTGGTATTATAACGTGTAAGATATATGATGCATTTTATCATAAAATGCACACTCAGACTCCATAGCTGCAATTCGAAGTTCATTAGGGATGATGGGGGTATGTGAAGATATGAAGAGCATGCAAACATAAATATATGAATATGATGCCATTTGATACAATATTGACAACTGGCCACAGTCCATGCAAATTCATAGAACACTAACTAGGTCATAATGATGAAATATAATTACCCTATCACACTCCATCAGTATTCTAGGCTCTTAAGAGCCAAAAGTAGCAGGCACTATTGACAGAGACAAAACATATGCTGCAGATATATACCCACAAAATAACGTGCAAGAGCAAGAAAGCTATGATGTAATAGGTTACAAATTTAGAATATTTCTTGTATTTAATTCATCCTAGAAGCCATTGTATTGTGGGTCGGTGCTCCTGGTTGGCCAAAAAAATGACTGTACTTTATCATAATAGTTAGGAAGCTGAGAAATATAGACAAATAACACTAGTGTTAAGCTAACAAAGAAAGATTTGCAAAACAAGTGTTACCTTATCGGTGTGATGCTCCATGGTCATCTTACATGTTCCAGTTGCCAGATCCCAAATCTTAACCAACTTATCTGCACTTGCACTAGCAAATATGTTCCTGTAAGCATGTGAGATTAGACGATATACAGAACTAGAAATCCTGAGAAAACTTCTAAACCAACTGAACTCATTAAAGAAGTCTAGGGAATTCTCCCATACCTATACTCTTTATTCCAAGAAAGTCCAAGAACTGCATCGGTGTGACTGCCATCCTTGTACTTAACAGATTTCTATTTAAGAAAACATAAAAGATATAACGATGAGAAAAATATATATTGTAAAATCACTTGGACTTCACAATTATAAGCAACATATTAAGCACCATCTAGACTGCAAAAAAAGAATTTAAACTAGTGATTACATCAATTTTCCTTTTCAAGATGCTCCAAATAGATAGGACTTGCCAAAATAAGTATCATTTGAGTAACTGAAGTAAACAGAGGTTTGGCACTATCAAGTACTTCAATTTCATGGGCATACCTTCTTCCCCTTCCTCTTCTTTGAAATAATGCCACCCAATATAAGTGACGGTTCCACTGATTCCTTCTGCAAGTATTAATATATTGAGACAAGTTATAAACTCCCCCAAATAATTATCAAATCAATTATCCAATAATTGAAAATTCAATGCATACTATATCAAGATCCCATATCTCAATGGCTGGATCCATCGAGCCAACAGCAATGAAGTTCCCTACAAACAAAATATATATATTCCACATCAGGATCTGTAATCCATAAGTTTATGATCTGTACACTCTATAAGAATATCATCATTCAGCAAATAACAGGTGTGCTATGGATCCCATAAACTTCTTTGCAGCTACTTTTTCAAAAATTACATAATTCCATCTAAATTTAAGGAAACATATCTCAAGTGTCTAGACACAGACTGGCAGGAGTTCACCCCTCTAAATCATGATGTAAAGAGTATCAAGGACAGAATGAAAGTGTGCAAGAGGGCCACGAGAAGTGTAAAGAACCAAAAAAAGGACACAGGGGTGATAACACGCTACATGATGATATTCTTATAGAGTGTACAGATCATAAACTTATGGATTACAGCTCCTAAATTTTCTAAACTGGAAGAAGAGGCAAATGAAAGGTTCTCAAAGAAAACATCACTTTTAGCGTCAAGATAAACTGTTTCACCACTACCTACCTTTTGTATCATCTTTCAGGGGACAATCAAGCCATGCCATGCAAAAGGGAAATGCTGGGATGACATATTCATGGTGACTGTAGATGTTGTTGGGGTCTTCTAGAAGCCAAACCTGTTCCAGCATTGAAGTTAGCAATTGATCAGCCATTGTTGAGTGAAACTTGAAGAATCGTCCACTTTTAAGGATTCTATTCTATTAATTACAGATAACATGCCTGGAGATGGCTGACATCATCCTCGTTTCATGCACAGACTAATAGGGAATCCTCCGGCTTTATAATCATATCCCTTTCTTCGTCCGAGTCGTCATCCTGCAAATGAATATAATGCAAAACAAACAGCGGAAGATAATGTTATCGATTGGACATTTACAACCATCAAGTGAATCTCACGAAGATGCCACTACAGAATGCAAGAAAACTTACTTGCTGATTCTTTATATATGGATCCATTGAATTGTCTTTGTAAAACAAGTTATTCCCGCTGAACAGATTGACACCTGATTTCAGAGAAATTACACTACATGCTTACATAGTATTTAACATTAAACAAATAAAGGATAACAACAACAAAATTAAAAAGGAGAAGGAGGATGATTGAATCTTCCAAGAGGCATAGGGGTTAAGGTGTAAATGCAAATACCATTATCCTCTTCATCATATTTATCCATATTTAGTTCCTTCAACCCATCTACTAAGCTATCCGCTTCCTGCCTTGAGCCCTTGGGGGCTTTGCCAAGTGCATCAGCAGCAGTGAAGGCCTGAGAAAGGTCATCATCATCATCTTCTTCTTCCTCGGGCATCTCTAAATCCATATTTTCATCATCTTCCTCAGTTCCATTTTCTCCCTGCCACAGTACAGATGAACAGAGCAATTTTGAGCAAGTTGACTAAACAAAGTCGTACATTTTATAACATACAAACACCCTTACAAAGGACTCAACATGAAGGGAAAAAAACAGATACTTTTAAAGACATGACATGATGAAGAGAAACTCTCCTCATAATCCGGAAATTTTAGTTCTAACAATTTATACACAAAGCAGTACAATTAGTATACAATATTGAATAAATCTGACTCTCACAAAAATTGAACTTTACAAAGTTTTTATTTGTACATGATCAATATGCACACATTAGAGAAGGAAGGAGTAAATGAAAATAATTATAACATAAATAGGCGAAATTGCATATACACATTATGAAAACTTGTGAAACTCCCTAAGTTTTTTTTCCAGCAATATTACGTTGGTGTAAATTGTGGATTTTTCACAACTTGTGTAGCTGAATCTTTTTGTGTAAATAGGGAATCCATAAAACAGCTGCTATCATTCTCAACTCAACAAATAAAGCTAGCCCTGATCAACCAACAGCCAGTCAGTTTTACATGCATGCAATGCAAAAGGGAAAAAATAACTTAATTCAATTGGGTTATTGGCTGGCTTTAGGGTCCTCACTAGGTCGTGGAGTCGCGGTGGCGTCAAAATTCAAGAATATCGATGGCTGTTTGCTCTCACCACTCATAATCGTATTTACCGGGTTATTTTCAAGACTCTATATATAGAATCATGGTCGCTAACAGTCAGCACTTTATACATATGCCGAGCCAACGAGCCACCTCAAGTGGGCTTTAGCTAATCGTAGTAAACATTTCATGAGAGTCCGAAAATTCATCTATATAAAAATATTTAACTACACAATTAATAGTCAATTAATATATAATAATACACAATTTTTTAAAAATACAAAAATCACAATTTAAACACAACACTATATGATTAGTATATAATATTACATGACAATCATTCCCTCACACCTCATTCTCTCTCAAGCTCATCATTCGCCATCACCCATCAATATCGACGACTACCAGCTAGCTCCCTCCAACAAGATCAACTAGCATCTCGTCGGTGCTTATCCGTACTTTCATCAAACCGACACAACATACATGGTAAGTCAACACTTCATCATCCCTCTCTTATCTCATTGATTATGTTGTATGTCAGTTACCTAACTTGAACATTGAAGTCCATTATGTTGACACCACATTGGTGTCACATTGAAACCTTATGTCTCTATCTAATATTATTGCCTTGTAGGTTAATAGCGCCCCCAATTTCTAACTCTAATTTGATTGTAGATTTTTTAGCATCTACAACCAATAAAATTTCAAATTCAATGTACTAAATACAATATATATTAATTAGATATGAAAATAAATATTTAAAAGAATTAGTTCCAATTAATATTTTGTGAATTCACATTCACATATTATTTGAATTTTTGAAAGTTTGAATGGCATCTCTTGAGTTTTTTTTTTAAACAAGTAAAATACAAATTATAGAGAATACATGTTTGAGCTTGAGAACTTGATTGGTATGAATTATCAACATAACATGAATCACTTACTAGATTTTCCACTGAAAACAATACATGTTACAAAGTTCAGAACAATAGAAGAAATAGTAGTGGGATACCATTTAAAATCTAGTGGATAATAAAGTTGGAAGATAATTTAATAGCTTTGAAATTAATCACTCGAAAAAGAGTTTTCTTACGGATTTTTTAATTAATTTTCGATTCCGATTTGGTTCCGGTCTCAAATTTTATGGATCGATTGTGGATTTTATATTCAGTTGTCATATAATGGATTGGATTGGATTTGATTGGTCTGAGCCTACTGATTGGCCTAGTTGGACTAGTGAAATGAAATGGTTTGACAGAAAGAGAAATGGTTCTTCTGGCTAGTTAATTAATGTCCGTGACATTTGTGTTGAAGGTGATTGTCAGCCCACCATAATAGTCTTGAATCATAATTCTCAAATTTCTCCGTCGGTGGTGCTATATTAGAATATTTGAATTTGTATTTGGCTTCATTTAATTATGTAAGTTCTGAATTTGTATCAGGCTTAAATCTATCTCCTACTATTTTAAGAGATTGTGACGAAGGAGATATATTACCCTTTAACAATTTTGTGTGATGTTACGCTTTTTATTTCCATGAAAAATTACAATGCATAGATTGATTATCCTCACTTATTTATGTTAATGATTAATATAAATACTTTAAAAAAAAGAGTAGCTCCATTTTTAGAGACTTGAGAGGGGATACGGGATCAGTTGATTTGTTACTGGCAACATTCAACAAATTTTCTCAAGCTACTGGCCCAAGGATAAATCCCGTGAAGTGCCAAGTCTATTTTGGGCGGTTCCCAATTAGAACAAGGATGCCGTGAAGCACCTTACGTGATTTGGTGATGGGGCACTGCCCTTTCGGTACCTAGGGGTGCCACTAACGAGAAAAAGGCTTACTATTGTGCAATGCCAACCGTTGATAGATAAAATCGTCGCAAGGATAAGACACTGGAGTGGTAAACTCCTAAGCTATGGAGGTCGAGTTCAATTGATTAAAAGTGTCTTATTTGCAGTCACTAACTATTGACTTCAGTGCTTTTCCTTGCCAAAGGGCATTCTACAAACTATTGATCTATATGTTCATCGTTCCTATGGTCCAATAGTGATACTATTACCAGGAAATCTCGGGTTGCACGGAAAAATGTATGTACCCCAAAGAAGCAAGGTGGATTACAGATCATCGATCTACAGGTTTGGAGTATAACTTGCTTGCTTAAACTCCTCTGGAATCTGTATGGTAAACAATATAGCTTCTGGGTCAAGTGAATTCATGCTTATTATATGCCGAAAGAACAAATACTCTCACATGCACCCAATACCTCTGAATAGCTCTTGGATCATGAAAGGCATCTTGAAGGGTAGGATATTGGTTCTGCAGAATAGGACCTGGGATTCCATGCAAGTGTTACCAAATCACAAAACGAGAATGATGTACGCAACTCTACAAGAGGTTCGTCCCGAGGTGGAGTGGAAGGCATTAATGTTCGCTTGTCACGGACGACTCGCCATGAAGGACCGCCTCTACAAATTCAGAATGATTGATAATGCATATTCTAACATCGAGACCCTGGAGCACCTCATGTTAGATTGTAGTTCGACACGATAGACATGGCTTGAAGTGTTGTGATGATTGCAATACCAGTATACCCCGGGTGGTTGGGAAACTGAACTCCAGTGGGTACTTCAACATAGCAAATGAAAGAATTGGAGAAATCAACTACTCAAGGTAGTCTTTTTGGAAACACTTTATGTAGTACTGAAGCACCGGAATAATAAATGTTTTGGTACTGTTGATAGGCATTTATATATTTCACAACAGAATATTGATGTAGTTATTTATAGAACTTGGGTAGTGCTGAGCTTCGACCCCATGTTGGGATTCTAATGTTGTATTAGTAGTAGTTATGTCTCTAGTTTGCGTGCTTTAGGTTGGATCATTTTGATCGCCTTCTGCTTTGTATTTATTTTTGGAGCTTGATAATATATTCTCGTTAAAAAAAAAAAAAGGAGACTTGAGAGACGGACTAATGTTCTTAATTACCCCCTTCATCCTAATTTGGATGTCCCGTATTTCATTTTGAGCTGTATCAAAATCGTTATCCCATTTTCATATTTGGTCATTTCTGTGCCCCAATTCAATATTATAATCAAAATAAGCATAATTAGTTGCATAAAACATGTGTCCTGACCCACAACCTTTATTTTCAATAAATCCACATTAATTAATTAATTACATTAAAATTGTATCCGCCCTACGGAACATCCAAATTGGGAGGGAGGTAGTATATGCATAATATTTTAAACAATACATATAATGTTTATGACTTAACATTTTAAATCATTTTTTGTGTGTGTGTATACCATCAATGTTTTTAGTAAAATACTTAATGTTTTTTATTATAACTGTTATGTTTGTCCGTCTCTTTTTATTGTTGTATAAAACCGTATCTCAAGAGACTTATGGACTGATTGATATAGAATTTGAGTGACCTTTTTCAATTAAAATTGGATTTTTGTGTACAAAATGTTCGATTTGAGTGGGGAGATGGCCGCTCCAGCGGTATAACAAACATGGTCTTAGGCTCTTTTCTCTTCAACTGCAATTTCTGAACTGAACTGAACTGAATTACAATTTAAAATATAACTAAACCGAGCTTAGATGAAACTGAACTGAACTGAACTGAAGGGAGTTTTCAGTTGAAGTGAACATGGACTTATTCCACTTTTAGCTACACTCTCTCCGTCCTAACTTCATCTTCACGTATTACATTTTGGTCCGTCCCAACCTCATCTTCCCATTTCTTAAATGAAAAATCACTCACCTCTTTTATTAATAATTTTTATACTTTATCATCTTATCTTCTATATGTGTTCGAGGTTAATATTAGTTTAAGTCCGGAGGGTGGGAGGGAGTATAAAATGGAAAAAAACAATAAGGAAATGGGATGACATGGAGGGAGTACTAATTCCCAAAAATCAGTTATTTCTTTATGAAAGGTAAACCAAACAAACCAAGAAAATGGCAAAATCTTGATGAAAACCTTAACAACCAGTTTGCCAAAATTCCCAAAGTAGAAACCGTAAACCTCCTCTCCTCCCAATATAAAAACTGATTGAGTTTATCGTCAATTTTTTCAATTCATGATTGAATTGATTTGATGATGATGATGGTGAAAAAACAAAAACATGTAGTGCTGCTGGTGTTACTACTACTACTAACAATTCACCTATTAAATCTCTATTCGTCGGAAGCCTTGAAAGCACCTTTTCGTCCCAAAGACATATTGCCGTTGCTCCCAAGACAAGTTTCTTGGCCTATCCTCAACGCTCTCAACGGTGCCGTAGACATCTTGCCCTCTTTTGTTGGTTCCGCTTTTGCTACTAACAATTCCATCTTGGACTGGAAAGGAGCATGTTTCTACAACAACACCGCCTGGTTGCAATTTCATAACAAATCTGGTAGCCAATTCGGGGGTGGTACTCTTCATATCAAGGTACTAGTTAGTTTTGTTATGTTGCTGCTTTTGCCGTTTTCGAATTTCACGGTTTGATGTAATTTAACTATTTGAGTATTAGGAAAGACTTGTTATTTCCTAAATATGAGTTAAATACTGGATTAGGGAAAACCAGTTTGCTCTAATGTTAATCATGGGATGTAGTTATGGCTTGTTTCCTAAAAATTTAACTTCATTTTTCACTGACAACTTTTTTTTTTAAGCGGCTAAAGTATGACTCGAACCGCGACCTATTGGTTGGAGTTGAAGCGTCTTACCAACTGAGTTGCACTTTGTTATCATTTTTCATTGACAACTAATTGATGATTTTATTTTGAATTGTAGTTATGAATTGCTTGAGTTATGAACAAACGGGGCTCGATAGGTGTTGAGACTTGAGAGTTCCCCAGTTTGCATTTTCGTAATGAGGGTTTTAAAGATGGTGACAGAATTTTGGCTTTTTTTGGCAATAATGGTTGACGGTTTTCAATCTAAGTACCAGCAATACCTTATTTACGAACATGTGGAAGAATCTCTAGGTCGGTGTGGCAGTTGCAATAGAATCAGTATCTAATAAATGTTACTTTGATTTCTTCATTTTTCGTAAACAGGTAAACAATGCACATAGTTGGACATGTATGGACATTTATCTCTTTGCGACTCCATATCGTGTTACTTGGGACTATTACTTTGTATCTCGTGAACACACCCTTGAGTTTGATGCGTGGGAATCAAAAGCTGAATACGAATATGTGAGTTGGAAATTTTTTTTAGCATGGACTATACTAATCCTGAAGATTTTCAGCTTTTATCTTGCTAATTTTTTGGACATTAGGTAAAGAATCAGGGGGTTTCAATATTTCTCATGCAAGCAGGGATGCTAGGAACTCTACAGGCTCTGTGGGAGGTATTCCCTTTGTTTACTAATACTGGGTGGGGCGAGACTTCTAATCTCGCATTTCTTAAGAAGCACATGGGTACCTCCTTTGAGGAACGCCCTCAACCATGGGTAACAAATGTCACTGTCAAGGATATTCACTCAGGGGACTTTCTTGTATTATCTAAAATTCGTGGGCGATGGGGTGGATTCGAGACACTAGAGAAGTGGGTGACTGGAGCTTATGCTGGTCATACCGCTGTCTGCTTAAAGGACCATAATGGAAAGTTGTGGGTTGCAGAATCCGGGCATGAAAATGAGGAGGTAAGTCAGTAATAAAGCAAGTTATTGTTTTCTTTAGTCTCGTTAGTCTCGCTTTATTTATTTTTTATTGACATGTGACAGGAACCATTTAGCAGTTGTGTTACTTTGAAGACAGTGATGGTGCACTGTCTGACACATTAATTTTATAATATAGTGCAAACGTTTTGTACTTATTCTGCAACCGCTTAAAATTGAGGGTTATATAGTGATTCATGCCTCCTTGAATTGATCCACTATTTGCTAATAGGAAATTTACTTTCCAGGAAAAGAAGGGAAAGGATTAAAACAACAAGTGTTCCTATATATTGGTGCAATACCAATTAATATATTCCATGTTGAGCTACTGATGCATGGCTCATAGTCATTATTAGTTTGAAACAATTTGTTTAATGCAGATAATTAAGATTGCTCTCACACGTCAGCAATTATGGTAAACTGGAAGGGATGTTTGTTGGCTTTGGTGACCCGTGCTTTTACTTTTCGAGTGTTACCTTTAAGGAATATGAATAAAGAGTGATACAATAGATAATTAATGAACATCTAAAAAAGTCAAAGTGAATAAATTTTAGTAGCACTGTGGGATTATGAATTAAGTCAACATTCTTGGTGGAAGACATGTACCATATGTAAAAAAATTATTATTTTGATCGATTTATTATGGGCTTTAC
The DNA here is from genome assembly GCA_036897095.1 of Plantago elongata. Classification (NCBI taxonomy): domain Eukaryota; kingdom Viridiplantae; phylum Streptophyta; class Magnoliopsida; order Lamiales; family Plantaginaceae; genus Plantago; species Plantago elongata. The sequence continues at coordinate 14,987 of JAYMSP010000264.1, read as the reverse complement.
AGGGAGAAGATGTTATTGCTATCTTACCATGGGAAGAATGGTGGGAGTTCGAGTTGACAAAAGATGACTCCAATCCACAAATAGCATTGCTTCCTTTGCATCCTGAAATCCGGGCCAAGTTCAACGAAACTGCTGCCTGGAATTATGCTAGAAGCATGGCGGGAAAACCTTATGGTTATCATAACTTGATATTTAGCTGGATTGACACAGTCAGTGATAACTATCCAGCACCGTTGGATGCTCACCTGGTACATCATTTCCTTTTATCTTTTCTCTAATCTTGTTTCAGTTGTTACCTGCTTATAAATTTTGCTGCCTACATTTAAGGTTTTTCTTTCTCTTGGGGCTATTTCGACTTTGTTCCTTGCAGTAATAAGTTGACATGGTTCTTTGCTGTAATAAGTTGACGAAATTAACATTCATGTCCTGTTAAAAGAATTCCTCTACATGATTCTTCTAGTTAGCTGACATGGTTCACATTCTTCCAAGTTTGGCCACTGAAAGAGCACAAAGATCATGCACCAGAAGCAACCACACAAAATTCTGCTTGAACTTGAGTTTGGATTGGCTATGAGGACCGTAATAGTAACGATATGTTTTGTGCAATTCCAGATTCTGGACTATTATCATCTTTTACTTCTACAAGCATGGGACTTGTGAGGTTTAATTGAACATGAATAACTAGCTGAGATTATTTTCATTTGTAATCCAGTGTCTGATTCTCACATGGAGAATGTATACAATTTGAATTGGGTTTTGCCAATTCAAATTGCATACCAAACAACCACTTAGTTTGCAATTGATATTCACCATGTGATCCTTAAATTGGTCAACATGAAACTGGAAATAAGAAAGAAAAACGTATCACTCAAATATCTAGTGTCCTTCAGTTGACGGCGCGTTACGTCTTCAAGCTATATGCGGGGCCTGTTTTATATTATATAGGGGAAACTGAGTTTTGATGAGATTTTAGTCTAGCTGTAACTTTTGTTTTATGGAATGTCTTAATAGAGTTTGAATTAAATTAGATAGTAAGTCCTTAGTTCTTTCTTATACACGAATCAAAAGGTAATAGCTATCATCAATCAAGAAGTTGATGACTTAATGTTATCTTGCTAGTTAAAACTTAAGATTGTTTCCATTCTCTTTGGAATGGTGTCATCATCTCTCCAGAGGTTGGACATTTGCCTTCCGTTTATTTTGTTTAGTTTTATCGAGTTATTTTATAGAAGAATGTAAAGTTGCTACTGTGCTATACACGAATCTTCTGTTTCACTTATTTTTTGTATTCATATTTTCCTTCATGCACTTGATTCTAATTGCATGCTTTCTCATCCTCTTTAACTTGCTGCTAATAAACAGGTTGCTTCTGCTATGACTGTTTTTACCCAAATGAAACCTGCTTATGCTGGTAACATGTGGAATGAAGCATTGAACAAACGGCTTGGAACAAAGGTACTCTGGCATAAAATATACTTCCTCTATTTTTTTGAAGTTACTTCATAGGTTGAATTATTTTTACGAAGTTGACCACAAACGTTGGAAAAACATTGCACAAAATTATACTCCCTACGTCTCGGGTTCATCTTTTCGCTGGGCCGGACACAAGTGTTAAGAAAAAAATAATAAAGTAGGAGAGATGATGATAAAGGAAGGGAGATGGTGATAAAGTAGGAAAAAGAATGAATAAAGTAGGACAAATATTAACTAAAGTAGGAGAGATGGTGTATAAAGTAGGAGAGCGATTTTCAATTTAAGGGATGAGAAGATGATGTTGAACGGATCAAAATGGAATACGGGAAGATGAAGTTGGGACGGATCAAGAAATTACTTATGATTACCAAAATGACTATCATTTTCATCAACAATATCATCCTAACAAATCCTCCACCTTAATAGGACCTCTTCCATTTTCTAATTTGCCTGAAGCAGCATCTTAAGTCGCCTATTTGGCTAAGGGAGTACCTAAATCGGACACGAAGTAAAGAAAATGGTACCTAAATTGGCATGTGACAACTAAAGTTACCAAAATGGAAGTGTCATTACTTAAGGTACCCTTTTTGGAGTTTACTCTAAATAGCACTATAATATAATTTTATTTATTTTTTGGTGTAATCTAGAAGCAATTTGTATTTAGAGTTCGGGAAAATGTCTACTTTAACTTTATGGATATTAATAGCATAGCTCTTGTCTTCATTGTTTTATGGTTCAGTAGTAGTAAAGATATTTAGTTGTACATGGGTTGAAGTTAATTATAAGATGATGCCATTATTGCCATCCACTAGCTTTTTTTTCAGCACATGATGCTCACAACTCGTTATAATAAGAGGAGCATGGCTCCACCTTTTAATTTTAAAAAAAAAAAAAAACTCGCTTTACTGCCAAAACATAAATGTCAACATGATATTATGTTGTCCCTGCAGAACCTTACACTTTCTGAAGTTCTTGTGGAAGTGGAAAAGCGGGGATCATCTTTTGGGGCATTGCTGGCAGTCCCGGAACAAGATGATTGGGTTTATGCCGATGGGAAGTCAACATCATGTGTTGCTTTTGTCTTTGAAATGTACAAGGAAGCTGGATTGTTAGGTGCACTTGCAAAGTCTATTCAAGTGACGGAATTTACAGTAAGTTAATGTAACGTGGTTTTGATAATGAGTTGCAGAAATCACTTCGACCTCCCTAAAGTTTCGCTAAAATGCTATTATCCTCTGAGTATATTAACTATTTGTTCCCTAAACCGCAACATTGCATGCTAAATATTGCAAAATCTATCCAAGTGATGCCTGTGTGATTAAAATGAACATTGGCTGGTTATTCTTATGAATAAACACTGATGGGGTTTGAACCGACTATTTTTCTGAGGAAGTTGGTTATTCCCGCATTAGTTGAGGTAAAAGAACCTCCAAATGTTCATTAGTCCATGCATTGTACATAGCAGGAAATTCCATTAAAAGTTGTTTCTGGGCTCTTGAAGAACTATCTCAAAGGTCAGGGAACAAGTAACAGAACCTTGTACTTGCGGAGTAAACCCTGCATGTTCATCAGAGCATAGAGGGTTTTAAACAATTTATTCTTATACTCTTGGTTTTTTCTTTCTTGCTTTCCTTTTTTCCTTTACTCTTGGTTTTTTCTTTCTTGCTTTCCTTTTTGGAACTATCAAGTTGGTTAATTCCCGGTATATAATTCAGATCAAGGATGCTTATTCTCTCAAGTTCTTTGAAAACAATTCAAGTCGTTTGCCGAGGTGGTGCAATGATGCAGACAGTGTAAAACTTCCGTTCTGCCAAATCAAAGGAAAATACCGGATGGAGTTACCTGGATATAATACAATGAATCTTTATTCTCATATGAATGAGAAGTGCCCAACCCTACCACCAAAATATTTCAGACCGCAGGGCTGCTGATATATGCTCAAGTCACTATTATGTTCAGGTTAGTCACAACTGATGTAACAGTATAAGTTTAGGTTATATTTCTGTACACTCTTGTATATTACGGTACAGGCTGATTATGCAAAACAAACAAGCATACTCTATAAGATATATATGTTATACACGGTGAATAATCTGAATGGTGATTTATATGTTGATCTCCCATACTGTTATTTAGCTTCTCTGCCTTTCTAGAAAGATAAATTCAGAAAGCAGATCTTTGGTTTTGGAAAGCAAATCTGTATGAAGAAACCAGAAAGCTCTTTTAACAAACAGTAAGCTTGATCTTTATGAATTTATCACATTTTTATTCCCTGACTTTCCCTGTACTTTTCGATCAAAGTTTCTTGTGCATTTTTAATGCTCCAAGCCTCCAATCAACAACTAAGGCTCTCGTCCTTTTCATCTGGAAACTATTAATTTCAGTACGGTTCAGTTCAGATTTTGCTTAGTTGTTTCTACACTACAAATTAGTTCAATTGAGTTCAATTCTGCTAGAAGAAGAGAACAGAGCCGACATACGGAGGGAAAATTAGAGGGGAAAAACCAAAATTAGCCGTTGTTAGGCGGAAGTACTCAGAGAGTAGTTTTCTGGCAATAAGCTAATGTTGTTAAGTGTAACAAGGCAGAATAATAGCTCGTCAAAAGGGAACTGTAATATATAGCATGCAAATTTGTTCTACCAAGTAAAAGGGAAATGATAACCGCACATGAGATGGTATAAAAGGTGACGTTTAGCCTAACGTTTAGTAGCATAACTCAAATCATAAAAGTAGATATATAAATTTGTATTTATATTATAGATAAATTTGTATGAGGTGTCATAATCCAGAGGTTACAGGTTTATCCTGTCAAATGCGGACTTTGTATAATGTATTCTAATTTTATTAGATTGATAGATTGAATGATATATTCATTAAAATGATGTAACATGATTGTAACATTGATATTCTCATTTTTTAAAAAATGTATCCAAACTCTTAAAGAGGAATGTGTATTTTAATTTAAAATTTATAATAGTAATTGTATATTTATATATATATATATATTTTTTTTTTTCCCGAAATTCAGTATACCATACTACACGTTATGGTGAACATTTTTAGCCTAGACATCTCTGAAAACATATCCCCTTTGTTTTGTTCCGTAAAATATGGTATTATCATGGAGCTCGGCAGTACACTCCGTTCCCAACCGATCACACGGCAGCCCCATTTCTCGAACCCTAACAATGAGCATGGTATCTGAACCCCCCTCAAAGAGACCCACCTGCTCAGTTTGTTCCAAACCAACCCAGATCTGCCTCTGCAACCGTCTAAAATTTCCCATTCTCCACAACTCCATTGCTGTCACCATTCTCCAACACAGCCTAGAGAAAAAACATCCTCTCAATTCAGCTAGAATTGCAAGACTTGGCCTTCGGAACGTTGATGTCATCACCGTTTCAGATGTTAATACCGAGGCCAACTTCCTTGTTCGGTTTCCTCATGCCCACCACCTGTTTGATGAAATGCCAACCAAAATAAATTACGAACATGGCGAGAGTGTTGATTTTATGATTAAACAATTTGGAGCTATTAACTCCTTTACGCATAGTCAACTGCCAAGCATAACCGATTTCGACCAGTTTGTTGCTTCCTATAACCGAGGGAACGGTTTTACGGTAAAAAAGCTTCAAGAGAACAGTGAATGTGAAGAGTTTGACATTAAAATTCCTCGTGGATCGGCACTTTTGTTTCCGAGTGATGATTCAGTTGATGTGGAGGTTGTAGATTTTGAGGTTAAGAATTTGATCGTGTTGGATGGGACATGGGCGAAGGCTAGGAGAATGTACAAGGAGAATCCCTGGTTGAAGATGTTGCCGCATATACGGTTGGATATAGACAGGCCGAGTCTGTACAGGGAAGTCAGGAACCAGCCAAAGGCTGGATATATGTCCACAATTGAAAGCATTGTGTACACGTTAAAGGCGTTGGGAGAGGTTCCGTCTGAGGGATTGGACGGTCTGCTCGACTTGTTTGAATCCATGGTGGGAGATCAGAGGCGGTGTAAAGATGAAAGACTAAGCAAACAATCTAAAGCCTCATCTTCAGCTTGAATGAACTCATCTGGATTTAATCTTGGAGTGGAAAGGAGCCTGTTTCTATAACACCACCACTTGGTTGCAATTCACAACAAATCTGGTACCCAATTCGATGATCCTAGTTCTGGAATATCGTTCTAGTTTTTAAACTGACTGCAGCAAACTTTGTCAACCTTCTTTTCTTCAATAGAATGGCAGGAAGAGAAAGCTTATTGGACTTGCCGGGTCTCCCCCGGTACACCCCCTACGAGTGTGACATCCACATGCAATATGACACGGGTATCACACTCATAAGGGGATGTATCCATACACACAAGGGCAAGGGCTAAAATGGAACCACAACGGTTTGAACATTACACATTTGAGGTGAAATCATGAGAATTTAATCCAATTTGAAATATGCAGTTTGAATGTAATGCTTAAACGTTAGCATGGTAGCCCGTTCCATACACAATTGATTACAAGATGATCACTCTATTTCCTAGTGATCGTCTATTAAAATTTAATTAAAAATAAAGACACACGTTATGAGTGTGAAAAGTTTTTCGATTTTATCCTAAATGTTTTGTTAAAATTTACACTACCATCATATGTCCTTGATTTTCATTTTCACTTATTGGCCATTGGATCTCACTGAGAGGCAAAAAAAAAGGAATTCCAACCTTAATTTATCAGAGAGGAATATCAACTCAGTGTTCTATATCAATTGACCAACTTGAGGTACTTTCACATTTTCCTTCATAGTCCTTGAGATTACCAGGGGCCGCTAGTAATTGATGAATCGATATCAAAATTACGAACGCTTATTTTTAGCAGATCATGGCCGACTAGCTATGGTGACCACAAATTGGATTTGCCATCTGGAATCTGGGAGATGTCACGTCTAAAACATGTATTTTACTGGAAGGAAGCATCATGGCATGTCCAGCACTCAGTGAGATCAGTTGTTCAGGCCTTCAAACGCTTACCGCAGTAACAAATTTCGATCTGACTAGGAGCATGACTGCAAACTTTCAACTGAAGTACCTCAAAATGGAATGGTTATACACTTAATACTTGAAGGAATGGAGATTTGAAAGTGAACATTTTCGACAACTTGAGACGCTGATTATTAAGCGTTCTCCTTACTTGAAGAAGGAGGTTCCAGTTGGAATTGGAGAAATCGATACGCTACAGAAATTGATTCTTGAAGATTGTTGGGCTGCTGAAGAATCAGTGGAGGAAATAAAATCTGAACGAGAGAGTTAGTGTTACCATATATTTAACATATATATACATTTTTAATAGAGTAAGTATCATTAGAGAGAGATAACGAAATACAATTCAGTTGGTAATACGTTTCAATTTCAGTCAATAGGTTGAGATTCGAGTCAATTCCAGTCAATATGCTGGGATTCGAGTCACGCTTTAACCGTTTAAAAAAAATGGTATCATTGGAGAGATTTTTAAAAGCTGTCTAAAAGGGATGATGAAATATTTTGTAAGCTTGATTCGTGTAAAATATTATTAAGTCTGCAATGGTAATTCCGGGACAGCCATTCACACTTTACGTGATTGTCACTTCTCGAGTGTACTGGGCTCTTGCGAATATCCCTGCTTCATCGATTTTTTTCCCCTGTGGCCTGTGATACGGTTTGGGATTGGATTAATGGAGTTCGTTCGTATGGATGCTAATGAGTTTGCTTTCTTTGTCACCTCTTGCTGGTGTATTTGGTACAACCAGAATCGTGTTCTCTGTGAGCATTCCGATATTCCCCCATGGAGTCGGTTAACTTTGCCAGACGGTACGTCTCCTTCTTTAAGGTGAATGTCTGCAACTCTGTTGGGCGGAGTAATGCCTCCCATTGCCCCACAACTCATGGTCCATGGACTGTCCCTCCACAAGGCTGGGTTAAAGCCAATTTTGATGCATCCACCCCCTCCCATAACCAACCAGGTGGAATTGCAGTGGTGATCCGAGACCACACAGGGCTCGTACTAGCCTGGTCGCGGAGAAGACTGCAGGGTGCCCTGTTGACTGAGATGGCAGAGGCCTACGCAGCACGCCTAGCACTCCTCTTAGCCCAAAATCTAGGCTGTGTTGAGTTGGAAGGAGACAACCTTTTAGTTATACAAGGCATTCTGACCAACAAGCAGCACAATGGAGCTGCTGGCCACTTATATCAGTAACTCAGTGGCCTTGTGAGCTCCTTTGCTAATGCCACTGTCCGACATATCCGCAGGGAAGCCAACAGTTTAGCGGACAAACTCAGTTGGAATATCGGAATCAACTCTAATGGCTTTGGTGTACTTCCATTTGATTACATGAAGTTGCCTTTAAGTGCATTTGTCTTGTGTCTTTCATAGATCGTAGTCTATTTTTCTGATGTAATTTGTACCTTTTTGCCATTGCTTTGTTGAAGCTTGTCTCTTCAACTTGTACTCTTCTTTTTATGAATGGAATTTTCATTCTTTCTAAAAAGATAATTATTAAATTTGTGAATTATATTTTATGAGAAAATATTATATACCACCCCTTTAGATGACTTCTTCTCGAATTAGTTTCTACTAAATGAACAATTACATAGACATTCAAATATCTATTAATAATTACATATAGGTTCAAATGGTTAAAAAAAATTAATTGAATCAAACACATCTTTCACAAGTTTTAATGCAGTTTGAAAATTTAATTATGAATTAAAATAAGTTATATATTTATTCTATATTTAAAATTATATTTTTTAAATTATAATATTCAACAAACTAATAAATAAAATATTTAAAATAAAAAAGAAATTCAAGAAAGAAAAAATTTGTAACTTATTGTCCTTCCCCAAGTTTTTGTCCGATGGAGTTCATTGTCCAATTCCAATTTTTGTTTTTTAATTTCAATTAAAATTTTCAATTTGATCTTAAAATTATTTCTGATTTTACAATTAATTTCAGAAATTACTTATATTAAGAAAAGTATAATTAAATTGAGAAAAATATTAAAGACCTGTAGAATTTTTAATTCATAGTATTAACCAATAAACAAGGTATTCAACAAAAGGAAAAAAAAATTAAGTTTAATTAGGAAGAATTAAGAGATACATTTTTAAATTGGCAAAATAAGTCCATAATGAAAATACTCTAAATACAATTTCACTTGAGATACGTACGCTATTGTTTTACTTTGTATCAAAGCCACCAGATTCCGTTGAGTCTAAATACAATTTTCGGATTAGAAACTAAGCACCAGATTCCGTTGAGTCACACAACTCCAGTGACAATCAACGGGAAAACAAACATATCCAACGGGAGACTTAGAGCTACAGAGCACTCAACTGACAAGATACGATAAAAGATAACAATAACAGCGCTGTGATTCTGAAAACAAATAGTATTTGGAAAATTACAAGGCAAGAAAAAAAAATTCAACTAACAATCTTCAACATAAAAAAGGTAAGATTAACCTAAACTAAAAGAAACATATTATGGCTACTTCCTACTGTCTGATTGCCATTGAAAAATGGTCCCTCGCGAGACACAGACGATCAACAAATTCCCATCAATAGGACCGCCATGCTACATGCTCCAACTTCTAGATTCGAAAAAAGATCTCATATGAAACCTGTACACCCTGCATCGGATGCTACGTGAAGCAACTTGTTATGGAGCACTTGGTTCGTTTTGTGCGTCAGTCTGAGTTGCAACCTGATGAAACCCAACTTCAGATTCAGGAGTTGGTTGTTTAACCATTTGAACTGGGCTATCCTTAATATTTTCTTGAACAGCCTGCAAAAACAATTAACCATAGGGATGATAAACAAAAGAACATATGAAACATAAACATCTAATCTCTTTATTTTGTTAACGATGTACAAAATAAATTAACTTGCTCCTTTATCTCACCTGTAAAAGCTCAGTCATTCTTCCAGTCCCGTATCCAAACAAAGGAGCTGCTGTAACAGAAGCAGTTTGAAACGAGTCAACAGAAAATGGCTGATTGGTACTGTCAGTTCCTTGATTCGATACAATACCCGCATCTTCCAGAGGTTTCATTGCATCCCCACCATCCTCGCTTTTACTCTCAGACGTTTCTGACGATCCAGATGTATCAGTCTCTGTCGGCGTCACTGGATTCATTTTATTTCCTTGTCCAACCTCGACAGTGTTTATATTGAAAGAACCATTAGCATTCTGTTTAGTTCCTTCATTGAGACGCTGAGCTTGTGCAGTTGCGAAAATCTGGCCAACTGGTATAGATCTATCCGGTGGTAACATAGATATCGGTTCTACCATGTGAACACTTTTGTCTCCAAAATCCAACACATGACCACTTTGAGATGCACTAGAACCTATGTGGTTGGACTTTGGCTGTCCATTCGGAGGACCGGGAGGTTTAAGTATCACAGGAACCACATTGCCTCTTATGCCCACCGGCGGAACAGAGGGAACTGACTTCTGTGTTACATATCTACGTTTTGATGGTGTTTGCACAGTGCGACCCTGGTTCTCAGTTGGAAGTTGCACATTATTTCTTTTGATCATTTGGAGATTAGGTGCAACATCATTTTCCGCGGTTACTGGGACACATTGGCCTGGCTTAAAAACAACACCCCTGAAGCTGCTCGAAGAGTTTCCGATCCTTACACTAAGCAAATAACCAGCTTCAAAGGATGCCTCAATTACACCAGTCACTACCTGACCCACCATATAATCGGTCCCCACAGTATTCACTCTGGAAGCATGAGGCTCTCTTGCTCCTTCAAAACCGGGAGGCGGTTGAGCAGCTTGAGCGTGCCTTAGACCCGGATTTTTTCGGGGACGACCCCGTCTTCGCTTCTGAGGCAGGCCTGAAGGACCACCAGAGCTCTCTCCTTGATGAACTTGATTCATAATTACAAAGTTAGCAAATTGAAGTTGTTCACTAGCCTGCCAGGAAAAGAACAGCAGATCTTTAATACAAGACATAATTAAACTTTGAAGATTAATGAACATTTACGGACCCAGAGTCCTACTATATCATCATCATCATTATTATTATTAGAACAATATTGTTTTTATTATTATAAAGTTCTAGTATCACAAAGTTTTGAAAGAAACGTGTATAAGTGAGAGACCTAAGAGACGGATTGATGTTTTTAAGTATATGTGTAATATTTCAAACAATACCAGTAATGTTTTTTGAGTGAATGATTTCTATCATTTTTTATATAATGTATATCACGGATGTTTATAGTAAAATCTATAATGTTTTTTCAATATATATGTAATGTACTTTTTTAGTCTTCCTATAACACTGTCACTGCAGAGACTCACTCTTCTTATATTTATAGAAAAGTTACTTTATAGAGTTCAAGTGAAATTAGGAAATTGCTAGTTATTACCTAATAGAGTTCAAATCAAATTAGGAAATTGTTTTTTTATATGTAAGTGTAGGGATTGATTGTTATTGAATTAAAACCTTAGGTTTTGTAAAGTTTTAGGTGTTTTTAACCCGATTTTCTGAATTTTAGTTCCATACCAATCAGTCCTTAGGGTTCATTATTAGTCTATTTTTATTTTGCTCCAAAACGAAGCTTTCGCAGCACCAAAATCACCTTTTATATATACACATGCATTGAAGACTGCTATGTAACCAAACAAATCAAATCCTATATATTCGCTAAACAAAAAGTAGCCACATATGATTGTATAGGCAATTGAATTTCCGTAGCCTCGCCTCTGAGTAGGTGCTCTTTCTTCTTGGGTAATTCAGGAGACCGGATAGAGAAGAGAGAATTTTTTTTTCTTTATGTGATGATTAAGGGACTTGAGGTTCAGAAGGACATAAAATAAAATATGAAGTTCTCAATATGGTTATTGTACTAGAGCATTCTGAAAATCTAGTCATGCGCATTATTATTTTATTTTCCCGACAAGCAGACAAATGATAGGAAGATGACCAAAAGTCACAAAAGGAAGCACACAAACTTCCTCTGTCAAAATTATCCAAAAAATGCCAGCAATGAATCTTATAAAAAAAAATCCAAAAGAGAAGTCGAATACTCTATAGTAGTAACATACAAATCCCTCGAAATAGTGCATAGCTGACTGGGAGCGAAGTAGCTCTATAAAAAACAACCCTCCTAGCCTACTGCATCATATTTAGTTATGAGCTATACTATTATGTGAAACTAATTAAAAAACATCCTAAATAACAAGAAATAAACCTAATGAGTGAACTAGGTACTTCATAAACAAAGCAGGAAAAAAAGAGACGGAATATAAAGGTCAAAACTTCTCAAACATAGAAGAATCGCGAAATTCAATACGACTATAAGCAGATTGGAATATGATCTGCAATTAACTGAGCATTTCTAAGGTAGGAGATACGGCACACCTTAAGTTATATTTTACATTTCGCGATGTTCAAGATATACAATGTTAAAGCATTTTCATAATTCCAACAATTACGTCATCTACAATTTGATGACAAGAAAAGGTTAAACACATCAAGATTTGAATTGTCAATGGCGGGGGACTACACAAGAAGACATTCTAAAGAACAACATCTATACATTGTACGGCTACGCATGGCAGTTAACCTCTTCATTAGAATTCAAAAATACTGGAATTACAAAACATTGTTTCGAGACTCAGCCGAAGCCTCTTTAGAGAACAAAAAGGACTTTACCCAGTAATCCAGATAAATGGCTCTAATGTCGATATCTTTTAAAGCAATGAATGTTTCGAGGTTACCGAAATAGTCACAACAGGCTCTGAAGTCTGAACACTTCTAATCTATCTATCTCAATTCTCACCACTACTCCTCTAATCAATCCATCTCATGCAACATCATATAAGACTATAATTGCATGTTTGCCTCGCGATAAATCAAGAAAACCGGGTTATAAACAAAGCAAATAGTCATTAAATCAGGAAAAAAAAACCCTAAATTGAAAACCCTACTTACCTAAGAGAAGCAAATCGATCGATTAACCTGGAAGAAAAGTAGCTCCCGATCAACAACTTGCTGCTCCCAACCTCGACTCTTTTCCCTAGGTCGGATTCCGGCTTTAATCCGGCGCCGCGCCGCCCCTAACAACGGCTAACACCACCTTCTTCTGACCTTATTCTCCTATGTTGCGATTCCCCCTTCTTCTTTTTCCCCTTTTGGATGTCCTTCTCAGCTTCTCCGATGTCAGATTCTGAGCTACTGTACTGTGTTGCTGTTGATGTTCGTGAGTTCCAGTTTTGTCCTGTTTTGTGTGTGGGCTTTCTGTGCCCACCTAGCCCACCACCTCTATTTACTCGTACAACTGTACAAGTTCTCATTTTATATTGTACTTGCTTTGTCCCGATATAAAAATTTTACCTTCACTTTTGGGTGTTTAATTTTTTAATTTTAAATATGAATTAATTTTAAATAACAATATAAAATAATCAATTAAACTGGACACAAAATAGGAGGCAAGATTATAAATTAGAAAAAAATTAAATAAAGTAGGAGAGAGGTGATAAAGTAGAAAAAGTAAAGTATAAAAGATAATGTATAAAATATGAGAGAGATTTTTCATTTAAGAGATGAAATGGATTAAAATAAAATACGAGAAGATAAAATCGAAACGGATGAGTATAATCTTTTGTAGATAAGTAAAATTTTATTCCACCCTCAACGGAACACCAGAAGTGTTCCCTCAAAATTACAAAAAGTCCGATCACCTAAATCAAAACCAAAGCAAAGAGTTCACAGCCTTTAACAACTTAACAAACAAACAAACAAAAACCAGCATGACCAAACCTGGAACCAAAGCATCTCACAGACGCAATATCTCGCCCATAGCAACACCCAAAAACTACTAAATAATAAAACTTTAGCCCTTAAAGTTTTATGGGCAGCCCAAGTTTTATTATATAAAAACTTTTAGTATTTTACATTTGTAACTTAAAATTATTTCACAGTTAAAATTAAAAAAATCTGACTGCAAGAAAATCAAAGTGAAAATATATTCCGGAATTGAGGGAGCATTTTTCATTGACACAATTTTACCTTCCTGCGACTTCGGATATAAATTTTGTAAGTAAAAATACACTAATTTCTAAAGAAGCAATACAATACTCTTTATCTGACAAGACCAACTCATAAAATAGACTATTAAATGGAATAGTAGAAGTAAGCAGCTGCAATTTAGAGAAGGCACCAAAATCTAATAAAAATTTAGGAATTGATTGAAATCAATTTAAATTAAAAAATGTAGGGATTGATTGAAATCAATTTAAATTGAAAAATACAAATTTAAATTGAGTGTTTTGTGTAAAAAAGGGTAATAACAGATGGAATACTGAAAGGAGAAAAGGTTCGATACAAAAAGTAATCCTTGCAAAACTAAATCAAGTTACAAGTAACACAAAACTTGTAGGACATGGTCTTTAAAAGAAGAGTGGAACATGAGTGTTATACATCAGTCGTAGAAGGCTAGAACACTTGCTCCACAAGGTAGGATAGATTCTTCTCTTCTTAAATACTATTTGCAGCTCCAATTGAATATCTTCTTCATAGCAAAAAATTTTCAAAACAAACCTTATGGTTAAATCTTTTTCCAAATCAAATGTCGTATGTTGTATATATTTGTTTAAATATTGTAGGAAAAATTCATTGTTTGAATTTGATGATGAATATGCATTAAATTTATTTGAGAGCCCGAAATTCTAAAGTCCCATTTCCGAGAATTCTCGACTTTATTCGAGACGGGATTGAGATGTGAAATATTTATTCCGATTTCGAATTTCCATTCTCAAATTTCCAAAGTCCAAAATTTTCTACTCGAGCACACCCCTAATTGTATTACATAGTTGTTTGATGAATTTACTTTTCATTTTATATAAATGCGCACTTTGTTGAAGAGTGTATTACATCACTAAAACTCTAATTAATCCTTTTTTCTCTTTGAAGTCGTGTAACCCTAATGAACAGTTAGAGTTAGTCTGTCATAATTCTATTTCAGTTAGCATAAATGCTTTAAATGTTAGGGTTACTAAGACCATCTCCAATAGTGACGCCTCATGATGCGTCGTCGTGCATTTTTTATGGAGTGGTGACGCGTCATCGTCACGTCATAAAAAATTTAACTTTTTTTATTTTTATTTACATATTATTCATATTATAAGATTGTCGAGATGTTGAAATAAATAAAATTGTATTTTTTAAGTTGTTTTATAATTTATTAAGGTTCAAAATTCAAAAAAAATATTTTTTATTTTGTTAAAAATATATTAATATATTATAATAGTGTATAGAAGTCGAAATTAATACAATTATATTTTGAGAGGTTGTTTTACAATTATAAGTTTAATTGAGAGAGAAAATGAGTTCAAGATGGAATGATCAAAAAATAGTCGAGATTGGTCTCTATTCGTAGATCTCAAAGAGATGAATCCGTTGGTAATTTTTATATATTTTTTATATTTATATTTTTTGAGTTATTCACGTTTGAAATTGAATAAAATATAAAAAGGTATAAAAA